>WSYH01004551.1:37876-52207 GCA_036426205.1 Ascaphus truei | reverse complement strand
GAGAGACTCGGCGAGTAAAGGCTGAAGGAGAGACTCGGCGAGTAAAGACTGAAGGAGATACTCAACGAGTAAAGACACAGACTCTGTAAACAATGAGTCTGAATCTTGGGATCCTGGTTCAATTCCCGGTGTCGGCTCCTTGTGACCTTTGGCAGACACTTTATCTCCCTGTGCCTCAGGCACCAAAACCATTGATTGTAAGCTCCACGGGGCAGGGACTTGTGTCTGTCACATTCCTACGTACTGCGTACCGCGCTGTACTGTCATTGTGACGCGCTTTGTGTCCCGTCGGGAGAAAAGCGCTATATGAAATAAAGTTGTTATTATTATTATTATTATATACAATGCAAACAGAAGGAGACCCTGCCACTATTTACACAACAGAGCACGGGAACACCCAAATGTCCAACCACAGCTTGCAACTTCCAGAGGGACGAGTCACAAAACCACATCCACCAACACCCTCAATTCACTCCGCTTCCTCCGAGGCGAGAGAAACATCATTCCCACAGTGTCCCACCCCGAGGAGACAATGTCACCGAGGGAACCTCCCTTTATTCCTAGCCGCAGGGCCGGGAACACCTCGCGCCACACAGCCAACACAATGTAGCAGCCTCCCACACAATGATGACCCAGAACTTGGGTCATCCAGATAGAGGCGGGCGCTATCCAAGCTTCACTTGCCCCGAACCTCCCACTCCCGAGAGGAAGCAAAAGGTTGAAAATAAGGGCAGGAAATAGGGAGAGGGGAGAAATAATCCTTTTGGAGAGGTGCACACCTAAGTAATCCTCTACTCGAATAATCTCCCCCGAGTATGCAAAAGCAAACTGTACATAGATGAACATAAAGCACCAGACAACCGTACACAGAAAATGGATACATTACATTATATAGTATGTATGTGTGTGTGTAGCACTGTCTCCCCCGCCTTCCTCCCCCCCCCTCTGGGAGGAGATACACAGCCCAGGCTACCTAGTGTGTGGTGCAATACCTGTTAGGGTCAGGAGAGCCGAGTCTGATCTGTGATGTAGTGGACATCAGGACAGGCTTAGGTTCATTCTCTTGGTGTTCGGCGCCTCCAGCTGTAGTGGGTTCCAGAGTGTACAGAAGTCAGCCCCTGCATTCTCTCCCTCCTGCCCAAGGACTATAGTCAGGACTGTCATAACAAGGGTCTTTATTGTATGGCAGACATTCACTGCAGATCTCCATACAGCGATGCAGAGTCTCAAAGGTCCCAGACCTCTGGATGGTGAGGGCTCCTGGTCTTACAGGGCCTCTGTGGCTGAATCTGATGTCCCCTCAGTCCAAAGACTGAGGGTGAGCATGCTCATTCTGCCATAGGAGAGACTGGCAGCTCTCTGCTTCCTCTCTCTTCCAGAGCAGGAACAGGACTTCCTCTGTCTTCCAGAGCAGGAGCAGGACTAACTCTAAATTTGGATGTCCCCTAATTAGGATAGAAGGGCCGGGCCCATGGTCTATACCTATCCCGATAAGCTTACATAGGCCATGAGTCACCACCTTACTGCTGTCCATCATAGAGGAGCATGGGTAGGGGTCACAAGTCCACAGATTAACCCCTTACAGCCTGCAGCTAGCAGGATTTACATAACAGGGTATGTGTGTGTGTGATAGGCAAAAAAAACATACCCTATTACATATGTATGTATGTCTTTATTTATATAGCGCCATTAATGTACATAGCGCGTCACAGTAGTAAAACACGTGACAATCATATAAATAACAAATAATACAAATAACAGATCATGAGAATAAGCGCTTCAGACATTAAAGTAACATTGTGGAAGAGGAGTCCCTGCTCCGAGGAGCTTACAGTCGAATGGGTAGGGAGAACGTACAGAGACAGTAGGAGGGCGTTCTGGTAAGTGCGTCTGCAGGGGGCCAAGCTTTATGTATCATGTGTATAGTATTAGCCACAGTGCTATTCATATGCTTCTTTAAGCTGGTGTGTATTAAGGTGGGTCTTATCAGTGAAACAATTAGTGAGTTATTAAAAGGGGGGTATTTTAATAATATTGATAAATGAACCAATGCAAATAAAATTATAAACACGAGGGTCACTGGTGAGGCTATATTGTTAGAGTATAGTATCAAATAAATCAGTAATCCAGTTCAATCTTGGCTGTTAAACCCTTAGGGGAAGGGAGTGGCTGATAATTGAGCTCTCTGACTGTCCTAGCCGGGTGTATGCTGAAAGCAGGAAACATGACCTAATGCTGTGTGACGTGCCGTAACAAATGTGACCTTGGTGATCAATATAGATGTAACAGGGACTTATCCCTGTTTAACTAAAGCAGCCACAGAGCTCTGAGAATCCAGCAGAGAGATAGTTAATTGCAGCCACTCAATTAACTAGTCTCCACCTGGACTAATGGGAGCTCTGTAAAAAGCCTCATGTAAAAAGCTCACATTTGGGCTGACAGAAGGAGGACTGGCAAGAGTTGTTCCTGAGCATACCACTATGCTGACAGAGGAAGGACCAGACTGTTATTCCTGGGAGTGGTATGACTGCAAAAGCCTACAGCTGGAGAACCAGATAAGATTTTCTTATACATTTGTTCCCTGAGAAATATGGAATATGTTGTTGGGACTGGGAACTGGCTTATCCAGCCAGCCACAGATAGTAAGGGCATATACTGTCTAGTTATTGTCCAAAGTGGAGTAGGTTTTTCTTTTATGTTTTGTGTTTAAAGGAACAGACAATAAAGCCGTATATTAATTTCACAGATGTATGAGACTGCGCTCGTTCGTCGACGTCACACTTTATTCCAGGTCCTCTTCCTCCCGCAGCTCCAAGGCTCTCCGGTCATCAACCGGGAGATAAATCAAAAACAAAAGTAGGAGCGCAGAGAGGGCAGGACGTTAGGAAAATGTTCCACATTTATTAATACTTTTGTAACATAGAAACTTACAATTAATTACGGCTGCACGAACAGTATGGACCCCTCACAATTCCGACGTGAACACTGCGAGTTCCACGTTAGCCTCTCTCCTCGACACCCCTCGGATCACCGCCGGATAGCAAACCGGAAGTGAACCCGGTGAGTTGTTGTCAAGTCAGGTGGGCTGTCTCGCGAGAGTGTGCAGCTTAGCTAGGAATGCACTCTCAATGAAAAAACATCTTAAAGAAGGATCCAATTCCGGACTTGGTCTCACAACAGATGTATGTCAAGGTTGTGGACACTGCAGCAATCCTCTACGCGTTTCGCGCAAATTAGCACTTCATCAGGAGACGATGGGGCATGTCGGGATGTGTCCCTTATATACAGGCAAACATCTCTCATTGACCCCATTGTTGAAAACATGTGTACATATTTAAAACAAATCGTGCAGCCATAATTAATTGTAAGTTTCTATGTTACAAGTGTACTAATAAATGTGGAACATTTTCCTAACGTCCCGCCCTCTCTGCGCTCCTACTTTTGTTTTTGTATATTAATTTCACCCTAAAACAGTCTCCATTTGCATACCTCTGCACACATCTCTTACAAATGGTGTGAGAAGTTGCGATGAGAGGTGGCCCTTGAAGTTCAAAGGGGCCCCGGACCCTGCCTGGGAATTTGTTGTGCTTTTGCCTGCATATAGTTCCTGCAAACAGCCTGAGCAACAAAACAAAGAATCACGTGCTGCAGAAGTGACCAGAATTAAAGGGTTACACATCAAGGCAGGAAAGCTACTCTGCACTGGAGAAAACCACAATGCCACAGTTTGACTGGGAGGACTGCGACAGGCGGTGACCCACACAAGGTACCGATGCTGTGACCAGAGTCTACCCCACCACTCGTATAAGAAAAAAAAGCCCATGGGATTTTAAAATGGCCACCCAGCTGAAGTCAAATACAGACTCTGCAAGAATGGGGAAGAAAATATGGTCCTTTTGTAAAGAGCCCGGCCACACGAAGCAGTGTCCCTTCAGGCCTTATTCGGACGATGAGGATTATCCCTATGTGGCCCCAGAAAAAGGGCAGCAGCCAGAGGAATATTTATTTCAACAAACCAAGGAACTGCAGCATCAATCAATGCGCTGTGGTCACAAGGAAGGTACAGAAGTTTTTCTTGGCACGGGCACATTCAGTATCACTGATGAGAAAGAATGTGTGCACAGTACCGCTGATGTTTCAGAACCTACCAAAGTACGGAGAAAAAGAAAAAGTCTTGAGAGCTAAGAACTCTGCACGCAAAGTCTTCCCACCTGTAGGACTACCAACTGGGGTTCTAGCGAATACAGGGAAAACAGCTGCAATAGCGCCTCCCGAGGTCAGGAAGAAAAATACACCTGATAGCCCCAAAATGGAGCACAAGATGTGGCGTTCCTGTAATGAACCCGACCCCACAGAGTTGCCCTTCCGGTCCTATGAGGATAAAGATAAAGACATCTCTTATGGGGAACCCGAACCGAGTCACACCCAAAAAACACGCCAAGAACGGTGTGGGTGCCTGGTGTCGGTACGTACCGAAAAGATCGCTCTCTATGATGACGCATGTGATCGGCAGCAGAGAGCGGGAGCAGCAGATCGCCGAATATTCCTGCCGGCTAACGCAACTGCAAGAAAAGCCTGGCGGATACAGGGAAGCTGCTGAAGTTTCAAATAAAGAAAGAGACCCCAGTATTCCTGATGGGACGGTGTCATCCAAAACAAAAAGGCGAAAAAGTCAAAAGAAAAGTGGTTCTTCACTTACCGTGGAAGGAACAGACACGTCCGCACATCCCGGAGAAAAAGGGGGTCCGCGATGCCCTGCAGCCTAGAGAAAATGGAGGATTCGTCCCACGGATGACAAAATATCCAGAGGTCCCAAGACAGAAGTCATGTGCCCCAAAGAAGTTTCTGTCCAGTGTTAACAGTGAGGAGCCCATAACCAACCATACCAGGGAAGCGGAGCCGGAAGCAGGGATCAGGGCCGCCAACAGTGGGGGACAAAGGGCACTGGTGTCCCGGGCCCAGTGGGTAAGGGGGGCCCGGCCGTCCGGGCGCCAGTTATTTAAATAAATGTAAAAAAAAGTTTAAAAAATGGCGGCGATTCCCCCGCGGTCCCGGCGCGCATGCGCAGGGCAAGCAGGGCCCGCTCACCCCCCCCCTGCTCCCAACGCGCAGGGCCCGCTCCCCACGTGGGACGGAGGGGGAAGTACCTGCTCCTCCTGTGGCCTGCTTCCCGCACGCCCCCCGAGTTCACCTGCCGCGCCCCCTCCTCAAGCCCACCTCCCGTCCCGGGCAGCTGCCGCAGGGATATCGGGGGCAGGAGGGGGAAGCATCCGGCGGTAAGCTGCACCCACCTGGTCAAGGTAAGTCACCCCACCCAGTCACTGTCACCCACTGTCACCCACTGTCACCCACTGTCACTGTCACCCACCCAGTCACTGACTGTCTCCCACCCAACCAGTCACTGTCTCCCACCCACCCATTCACCCACCCACCGTAAATCATTCACCCACCCATTCCCCCACCCACCGTCATTCATTCACCCACCCACCGTTATTCATTCACCCACCCATCGTCATTCATTCACCCTACCGTCATTCATTCACCCACCCACCGTCATTCACCCAATCATTCATTCACCCACCCACCCACCCACTGTCATTCATTCGCCCACCCGCCCACCCACTGTCATTCATTCACCCACCCACCCTCATTCATCCAACCACCCACTGTCATTCATTCACCCACCCACCCACTGTCATTCATTCACCCACCTGTCATTCATTCACCCACCCACTGTCATTCATTCACCCACCCACCCACTGTCATTCATTCACCCACCTGTCATTCATTCATTCATTCATTCATTCATGCACCCACCCACTGTCATTCACCCATTCACCCAACTGTCATTCTACTGTCATTCACCCACCCAATCACTGTCATTCACCCACCCAATCACTGTCATTCACCCACCCAGTCACTGTCATTCACCCACCCAGTCACTGTCATTCACCCACCCACTCAGCCAGGCAGGAAGTCACATATCTTTTGTTGAAAATATAAAAATAAACAGGTTGCATTGTAATGTTTTTTTTCTGTGTCACAATAAGAAAACAGTTAAGTAAAAGTTGCGCGCTAAAAGATATTTTTTCGTGGTAGTTGCGCTATGGGTTTGGGGGGGCCCTGCTCCTTTCATTTGTCCCGAGCCCCATGATTTCTGTTGGCGGCCCTGCCAGTGAGTGACGATCCCCTGACCAGCCCTGAAGATGCCCTGCAAGCTGCCAGGCATAACTGTGATCTGCTCCGTGAAGAAGTGAAACTGGAGAGAGAAAATAACGCTGAGCTACAGAAGACTGTGCTCGCAATTTACTCTGCGGCCAGGACCGAATTGGAGGATCTAAGGACGGATCGAGATACTGCGAACACTACTATTACCGCCATGGATGAAAAGCAGAGAAAGTCTGACAAAATGATTGCTAATCTGAAACAGAAGTATGAGGAGGCACTGAAAGAGATTAAAGTCCCTCAGCAAGAGGTTCGCAATTGCCATAGAGAGGTGGAAGTCTCTCAGAATGAGATTCACACTCTCTGCATAGAACTGAATACCTCACACCAGGAGGTCAACAGTGCCCGGACAGAGGTGGACATATCGCTGAATGAGGTTCATACTCTCTGCATAGAACTGGATGCTTCACATCAGTTGCCGCACTGAACTGGAAGTCTCGAAAAAGGAACTTCACAGCTGAGGAGCTGGACATCGCTCAAAAAGCTGTCTACAGTCTTAGTATGAATCTTAAAGTCTCTCAGAAGGAGCTTCAGACCCTCAACCTAGAGATAGATGTCTCACGCCAGGAGACCGGGAGTCTCAACTCAGAAGTGCGTAAATGGAAGGAGGACTACAAGGAGGCCCTGAATATTAGAGCTGTAAAAAGAGAAAATACACGGCTGAAAGAAGAAAATTGTGATTTGACTGACCATGTCTATGAAAAGAAGGAAAAGCTTCATGAGCTAGAAAAAATGATGAAACTATTTGAATATGAAAAAGGTAGAAGTGTTGGAGCAACGCACACAAGCAGAGCACCTACTGCAGAACCAACTGCAAGGTCTGCGTACGCACCTCCAGAAAGCCGAGGGGAAGCAGCGATCTCTGCAGGAAGAAAATATGCAGGCTGCTAAAGAAGTACAAGTGCTGCAGGAACATCTGATTACCCAGCAGAACAGCATGAGAAACTGAAGGCTACCCTGAGCATCACCAGAGCATGGCTAGAGGCCAAGCTTAGGGTCAGGTGACTCGGTACAAGAGGGAGCACAAGAAGGTCCAGAAACTGAGGCAAGCTGCTGCGGCCCGAACAAAGAAATCCGCCGAGCTCCAAAATATAATGAAGAATGCGTTGATGCGCACTCAGAGCAAGCTCCAGAAACAGGATTCTCTCGCTGATGAGCTAAACGTCTTAAAAAGGGAGAAAAGCAGCAGAGTAATTCAGAAGTACTACAAAGCTCTTGTCCAGGCAAGGTTGGAGAGAGAAATGTATCTGCGCAAACGCTCTGCAGCGCTCACCATACAGGCTGCCTACAGAGGAATGAAACCTCGCCGGCTAAATAGCCAGAATAAAGCAGCCTGCCTTCTCCAATCCATATGGTGGATGCAACATCAAATAAAGAATTATGAATATTTGAAGCAGTGTGTAATCTTATCCAGTCAAATGTTAGGAAGTTTCTGCAGCAAAGATACTACACAAATATTAAGGAAGTTGCTGGTGTGATGCAAGCCAGATATAGGTTCTACATCACAACCAAGCAAGCTGTGCGTTGCTATAAGCGCACTCGCAATGCCATCTCATTACTACAATCGGCTTTCCACACATCAGGAAAGAAGACCCGAATTACGACTGAGAAGTGCAATACCAATACAGTTATGCTACTGTGGCCCCAGGGCCCAAGCCATATTCCTCACAATGAAGATAGCCGTTAGAAAGATACAGTCTTTGGCTAGATTGATATAACAAAAAACACTGGATGGCGCTCTAACACTCCCAATACGTGCTCAGTGCAGAAAAACAAACATATATATTAATGTGATAGGTATATGAGATTAAATATAAAGTGAAACATATATATAATCAAGTGCAAAATGGTTGCACGATCACACACCAACAATCAGTGAGAATAAAGTACGTAAATAAAGGGCAAACCGACTTCACTCAACCCTTAGCATAGACTGTTTCAAAAGTCTTGACACGTATCTCTCCAAACCCCAGGGGAGCGATGATAGAAGCCATAAAAAAAGAAAAAAAAATATACATAGTGCAATAATGCTATTGCACTATATATATATATATATATACAGTGTTCGACAAACCTATACATTTGCACACCCCGGGCGAGTGGATTTAACATCGTGGCGAGCTCCTATTGGACCAAGCAGCACACGTGTGGAACTAGGTGGCGAGTAGATTTTTTTGGGCTTGGTTTAGTGGTGTGTTGCACGAGGTGTGTGTGGGGGTGTGGGGATGTGGGTGGAGGGGGGGGGTGTGGGGTGGGGGGGGGGTATTTCTGAGCACGGTTTCAGGGACGGTTACATTGTAGGGGTGGTTGTGTGCGCTTCTTCTTTTCATTATTCCTATACGGTAGATCCATGAGTTGGAAGAGCAGGAGAACGCTCAGTAATAGTTCCAGCCACTTGACTCTCGGTGGAAGATGTTGCTTGTGCTCACTGCCACTTTAAGCACATATTTTAGTATTATAGCCACTGATCTCTGAGCTTTATCCTCTGGTTATTTATTACCAATACTCCACATATTTCGGTACTTGTAGCACCATTCACGGTTTCATTTCACTCCCGGCTGATATTTCAGCTATTTAGTTATATTTATGTACTGTATTTCTTTGATATAAGTGATCTCCATCTGCTATATGTGAGTTGGCGCTACCACGTATCTCTGCCGCATGCAAGGAGGCACCGGTGCACTTATGCAAGGACGCATGGAAGAGGATCGCTCGCCGTAGCTCAACCACAGCTCCCGATGCATGCTGGCTTCCGATGTGTGTGTGCTCCCGATGCATGCGCGGTCCTGATGCGTGCGCATTCCCAATGCATGTTTTCTCCCGATGCGTCTGTGATCCCGATGCGTGCATGCCTGCTCCCTATGCGGGCCTGCTCCCGATGCGCGCCTGCGCTCCCGATGCGTGCGCGTTTCCGATGCGCACCTACAACCCATGCGCGCCTGCTCCCGATGTGGGCCTGCACTCCCGATGCTTGCACGTTTCCGATGCGCGCCTGCTCCCCATGCGCGGCTGCTCCCTATGTGGGCCTGCACCCGATGCACGTCTGCTCCTGATGCGTGTGCTCCCAATGTGGGCCTGCGCTCCTGATGCTTGCGCGTTTCCGATGTTTGCGTGCTCCCTATGTGGGCCTGCTCCTGATGCGCCTGCTCCCGATGCGTACGCGCTCCCGATGCGCACTATATGATAATGAGAAGCTGGAGTCTTGGCCACATCGGGCACGAGGGAAGTTGGTCTCACGGAAGGGAGAGGTGTTCCAGGGTGGAAACTGCCATGAAATGCAGAATCCCCTGTAGAGGTGGCCGATTGCACACCGTGGTCGACCGCGCTCTGTGGCCGACCGTGCACCGTGGCCTTCAGCAGTGTTGTCGAGAGCAGGAATTGGGTATGGAGCTGCTCTCAGCCACGCTGCGCCCCTCTGACCTGCATCCTCAACCAGGGGAACTTCTCCTGCTCACCAGGCCCAGTATCCAGGGAGGTCGAAAGGCTGCCACGTGCTTACCTCGGTGTGGACTTGACCAGGAAGGCTGCGAGGGAGCTCCCCCTTCCCTGGTTACCCGGTAGCCACATAAACACATACAAAAGACACGGTCTGGAGGTATAAAAGGCTGCGGTTTTGTTTAATAATTTGAGTAACTGCCAGTCCCCGCCAGAGCGCTCGCTTTCTAGGTGAAGGGTCAGACGGTCCTTGAACCGCTGACCCCGTAAATCCTGTAGCCAGGCCCACGTGATCCGGCAGTTGTTGCAAGTGGGCTCCCGGAAGTCACGTCCAAATAACCCCGCCCACTCGCCACTCCCCCCAGGTTTTATCAGCCCCTTCATGCAAGGACAAGCACTTACCCCCCACTGCCGCCGAGACAGAGGCCACCTGGTCAAACTGACCCCTCCTGCAGGAACGTCAGTCCTTCCCGTTTCTTTGCAAAAGTACTTCAGCTTCACACTGTAAAATAACACCCCACCTCCCCACCCCCCGGGAGATATGGCGGCTAACGTGTGTGTGGTGCGTTACCTGAGGCTCACAGGAGGCCTGGCCCTCCGCCGCTGGAGCCTGGGGTGTACCTGATCAATCGGGTGACAGCGCCTCCACCTGTACAGGATCCTACTATGTGGGATAACCCCGTCCCAGGACCCCATGCAATAAAACACACACCGGTAAAAGTAACCGTTTACTGCATGCATAAAATAACAATGGTACCGGTCCCACGAACGAGGCCACGCACGGCCGCACCCTCCAACACACTGTCCAAACCTGATAGACAGGCCCCAAAATATCTAGGGGCCCTTGGGCACCCAACCACCCTAGTGTCCACAAGTAGCCACCCAACCCAGTGTGTGAGACAGCGCTGCCCCACCTGCGTGTGTACAGTTGGTGCACTTGTCGAGGTGAGGTACCTGCCGGGTGATCCCACATTCGGTAACGCCACTACATAAGTTTAGGATCCACTGATCCAGTGACGGTTGTGGTCAGCGATGTGTCCGCCTCTGCGTTGGGTGGTATCCAGCGGGAGGGTCCCACACTGAAGAGAGTATCTGGATGGTCTGGTCCCAGATCACCGTAGGCCAGGATGCAGCCGCGTCCTGGCTGTGTCCCTCACACTGTCACTCCAGGGGCAGTGTCCCTAACTGACGGGCCAGTCCCGGCAGCAACCACAAGCTGAGGTGAGTCGGGGCCTAGCTGGGGCCTAAGGGGAGCTCTGGCCTAGTGCAGGGGTCACAGACACCCTGCACACGCACACCCCACTCTTCTGGTGTCCCAGCTCCGACTGACTGGCATGGCCTCAGCGCGCGAAATGTACAAACTCAGAGTTGGAGAATCCATGAGCCCTATTGGATGTAGTACAACAGGTGATCCACAGCCCGGGGGGCTGCTGGGAACTGTGGTTCCCCTGCGGGGCTTATTTGGCAATGGCTGCCACTGTTTCCTGCATGTTGTCCATGCGTCCTCTTCTCCTGCGTCTCTTCCAGTCCCAACATGGCAGCCCCCGCAAGCCGGGTGCACCGCGGAGCCACCGGAGCACTCTGCATACTGCCCCCACCTTCCTGCCTAACCGCCGGGGGCCGCCACAGACTCCGGCGGCGCCGGCACACACCGCAATCCCTCCGACCGCAGCAGAGGTAAGGGAGAAGCAAAGGGGAGCCCAGAGGGGGACCTGGGCTATACAAGTTAACAATACTCACAGGCAATGTACTTAGTAGCGAACAGTGGTGACCGCTACCTCTACTCGTTGACCAAAACAAGAGGCCAAACACTGATTACATGCTACCACTTCTCATCAACAAGGGACGGACGGTGGGAAACGTCTCAGCAAGGAGCAGAAAGAGCGTGCTTGGTCCCGGCTGTGATTTAAATCCCCCCCTGGCTCTTCCCCATCCCGCCCCCCGGCCGCGTCATCCCCCGCTCGCGCCTGCGGGATGGGGAGCGGACAGGGAGCCCTGGAGGTGAGGGAGTGCCTTGCCCCCGGTCGTGGCTGCCCTCCGCCTAGGTGGGCTGCTTGATGGTGAGCTTAGCTCAGCAGCTCCGGTGGATCGCCTGTTCCTCCCTTAAGCAAACCCCCGTCCCCTCCCAGTCACCCCATTAACCCCAAAACTTCCCGACACCCAACAACAAGAGACAGCAAATGGGCCCACACGCCTGAGAGCTGGGGCCATGCTTTCTCATGGTGACACTCCACAATGTCTGTTCCATCCCTGCCACACTGGCCCTGAGAGGCCTGAACTTCCAGGAGGTTCCTAGTAACTGAGGGAGAGATTGCAGCTCATTACACTGAGAAGCCTTTCCAGGCCCTCCCCCCCCACCTTCCGTCCCGGGATTCCAGTCTCTCGGAGGCCCAAGTCTGGGTGGGAAACTGCAGCAGCTTCAGTTAGACAGAGCTTGTGAAACTAGCAGCTGTGTCAGACATACCAGAACAGCTGAGAGAGAGAAAAAGAGAAAAAGCGACAGAGAAAAAAAAAAAAGAGAGCGAGGGAGACAGGGGGAGAGACGGAGACAGAGAGACAGAGAGAGAAACAGAAAGAGAGAGAGAGACAGAGAGGGAGAGAGAGAGAAAGGAGGCGACAGGGAGAGAGACAGAGAGAGGAGTGTGGAAAAGTGAGCAAGAGAGGACCAGAGGAGTGTGAGGAAGAGCGGGAATAAAGGAGAAGAGAGCGCGGTGATACATCAGGAAGAAGGAAAGAGAAACGTGTTTAGCAAAGAGAGAGAACACGTGTTAAGGAGAGCAACATTTCTATATTTAATCTCCGCTATTTACTCTGCAAAGCGACTCCACTTATTACATTTCATTCTCTGCGGCCGGACCCGAAATCCAGGTAAATATCTCCTTACTTATATGTTTACTATCAGGCACACACTGCTCTGCACACACACACACTGCTCCGCACAGACACACACACACTACTCTGCACACACACACTGCTCTGCACACACAAACTGCTCCGCACACACACACACACTGCTCAGCACACACACACTGCTCCGCACACACATACTGCTCCGCACACACACACTGCTCCGCACACACACACACACACACACACAGCTCTACACATACACACACACTGTTCGTGTATGTGTATACCGGTATTACCTCTCTGGGCGTGTATGTGTATATCGGTATTACGTCTCTGGGCGTGTATGTGTATACCGGTATTACCTCTCTGGGCGTGTATGTGTATACCAGTATTACCGCTCTGGGCGTGGATGTGTATACTGGTATTACCTCTCTGGGCGTGTATACCGGTATTACCTCTCTGGGTGTGTATGTGTATACCGGTATTACCTCTCTGGGCGTGTATGTGTATACCGGTATTACCTCTCTGGGCGTGTATGTGTATACCGGTATTACCACTCTGGGCATGTATGTGTATACCGGTATTACCTCTCTGGGCGTGTATGTGTATACCGGTATTACCTCTCTGGGCGTGTATGTGTATACCGGTATTACCTCTCTGGGCGTGTATGTGTATACCTGTATTACCTCTCTGGGCATGTACATATATACCGGTATTACCTCTCTGGGCGTGTATGTGTATACCGGTATTACCTCTCTGGGCGTGTATGTGTATATCGGTATTACCTCTCTGCGCGTGTATGTGTATACCTGTATTACCACTCTGCGCGTATATGTGTATACCGGTATTACCTCTCTTGTCATGTGTGTCTATTATTACCTCTCTGTGCGTGTATGTGTATACCGGTATTACCTCTCTGGGCGTGTATGTGTATACCTGTATTACCTCTCTGGGCATGTACATATATACCGGTATTACCTCTCTGGGCGTGTATGTGTATACCGGTATTACCTCTCTGGGCGTGTATGTGTATACCGGTATTACCTCTCTGGGCGTGTATGTGTATAGCGGTATTACCTCTCTGGGTGTGTATGTGTATACCGGTATTACCTCTCTGGGTGTGTATGTGTATACCGGTATTACCTCTCTGGGCGTGTATGTGTATACCTGTATTACCTCTCTGGGCATGTACATATATACCGGTATTACCTCTCTGGGCCTGTATGTGTATACCGGTATTACCTCTCTGGGCGTGTACGTGTATACCGGTATTACCTCTCTGGGAGGAGGGAGGCTAAGGCTGGCACAGGAGGGAGGCTAAGGCTGGCACAAGAGGGGGGCTAAGGCTGGCACAAGAGGGGGGCTAAGGCTGGCACACGAGGGGTCTGTCACTGCATTCCTGCTCCAGTGTATGATGTGTCCCTGGCCAGTGTCTGGACGGCTCCCCCCCCCCCCCCCCGTGCCTCTCTTCCCCCCCCCCCCTCCTGTGTTATTCGCTCCCCCCTGTGGGACTCTGACATCCCTGTTTTGTTGTTTAACAGACGCCTGCCCCCTCTCTCCCCCTCTCCCTTTGTCTCTGGGATTACAGGTCACACCCAGCGCTGTGCGTCTGTGAGAGGGATCGATCCCAAACAGACAGCGCTTTCCCAGACACTGCAACAGGTGCCATATTTAAAACTCCCAGATTCCCATTAAGACGGCGAAATGGAGCTCTTGATCTGTCATTTAAACTTAATAAAGTGTAAGAGCAATAAGGCACTCTGGAGATGGGTTACTGCGAGGCGTTATTACCAGGTCCCTGCTAGGGGCAGTAAGGCACTC
>WSYH01004551.1:0-32246 GCA_036426205.1 Ascaphus truei | reverse complement strand
TAGGAGAGTGGAGAGGGTAGCGGGTACTTGCCTATGGTTCAGGGTAGTTGAGTGGAGAGGGTAGCGGGTACTTGCCTATGGTTCAGGGTAGGAGAGTGGAGAGGGTAGCGGGTACTTGCCTGTGGTTCAGGGTAGGAGAGGGTAGCGGGTACTTGCCTATGCTCCAGGATTGGAGAGCGTAGAATGATCGAGATCCGTGAGCCGTAGTCGAGGATAGGAGAACGTAGAGTAGTAAATGTCCGTAAGCCAAGTTCGTGGAGTAGAGAGCGTAGAAGTCCGTTAGCCAAGATAAGGTTCAGGGGAACAGGAAGAGACAGGTCAGGTACAAGCAGGGTCACAACAGGTATTCGGAATAACGTGGACAGGTATCCGGCTGCAAGTGAGCACGGTGCATAGAAGGTCTATGCTCAGCAATGACCCGAGGGCAGAGTGAGATTAAATACAGGGGAGCACCAATCGGGGAGAGAAGGGAGGAGTGCTTCAAACGTAGGTGGACCGGTGATAGGCTGAGGCAGGGTGTAGCCCACCTGAGATCAATCCAGGCATTATTGTAGGCGCTTGTCCCTTTAAGACGTGCGCAGGTGCGACGCGCCGAGATGTGCGCGCGGCCGGGACCAGCCGCGGGTCTCCAGGAGGTGGGGGCGGTGTGCCGTGAGGACGTGAACCGGAGGAGGAGCGGAGGATGCGGCCGTGCGGACCGCCCTGGAGGTCAGTAGCTGCCGGTAAGCGGGGGAGCGCGGACGGTGGAGGCGCGATCCTGACAATTATACAGCGCAGCATGTTCATTATTAGTGTATAGATACTCTGCATCATTATATAGAACAGCGTGTTCATTATCAGTATAGAGATACTCATCATTATTATACAGCGCAGCGTATTCCTTATCAGTGTATAGATACTCAACATCATTATACAAGGCAGCATGGTCATTATCAGTGTATAGAGATACTCACCATCATTATACAGAGCGGCGTGTTCATTATCAGCGTATAGATACTCAGCATCATTATACAGCATGGCGCGGTCATTATCAGTGGCTGGGAGGTTATTCTGGTACACTAAATATACTCGGGGCTCATATGTCTGTGGAGGGGTAACTAGTCAGGATACGTGGCAGCGATTCCAAAGTTCCAGTGAGCAGGGTTCACTGTCTCCCCCATAGGAATAATAGCAGCAATGAGACAGCTCACTGAGGACACCTGCAGGTACAATGCAGTAATGCGCCTGCTCTGAGAATTACACAGAGCCCAATCAGTGTGCAGGATATAACTTAACCTCTCAGCTGCCAGAGCGGACTGCAATGCATTGCCAATGAATGTCCTGGGCAGATTGTGGGACCTTCTGCTGTAAGAGAACCAGCAAAAACTACAATAACACTGGGGGCCCGGTTACTACTAAAGCTGAATGAATGCAGGGGCAAGCAGCATACATTTAAAGCAGCCCATATTTAAAGCAGCCATATTTTTAAGTAACATGCAGTGTGGAGTTTAAAAGGGAGTTCAACAGGAGTGAACAAGTGGACAACACCTACTGGCCCTGAATCGTGGATTTGAACTACTCTGGAAAAGAGGATATTATCAATCCCAGACCGCACATCTCAGCACTTTATTATTGCTGTGATGCCGCCGATACTGTTTCTATTTGCTTTGAGATCACTTCTCTTTAAAATATGTGCTTCTTTCCATCAGCCTCATTATGTCTCTAAGGCTATTCATATATCTCCATCTCTCCTTCCTTCCCCACTTCTCAGTTCACATGAAGCTCCTTTCTTACCTGCGTCCTCTGACACCACACAGCTATACCCCCTGCACTAAAACACACCCCTACAAATCATCCTCACACATTCTCTTTCTATCCATGCTTCTCCTCCTTGCTTCTGGGGATATCTCTCCCAATCCTGGTCCCTGCCTTATTCCTACATGCTCTCGTCCTCGCCTCCCAAATGCAACTTCTATTCCTTCTGGTGTTAACCCCTCTAACCTCATACCCATTCCCTGCCACCCTCCCTCCTCTCTCCCTTTCTCCTGTGCCCTTTGGAATGCTCGCTCCCTTTCTAACAAGTTCCTCTCTGTGCATGACTTCTCTCTCTCTCACTCCCTGCTTCTCTTTGCTATAACTGAGACCTGGCTCACTCAGTCTGACTCTGCTCTGGAAGCTGCCCTCTCTTATGGTGGCCTTTCCTTCTCCCACACACCACACACTGATGGCAGGGGTGGAGGCGTGGGGCTCCTGCTCTCCTCTCTCTGCCGTTACCGAACCCTTCCTATTCCTCCTGCTTTTCCCTCCTTTGAGGGTCACACTGTCCAGATCTTGTCTCCTCTCCCTGTCCATGTGGTGGTCATCTATCGCCCACCTACCTCTACCCTTCTGCCTTTCTCTCTCACTTTGAATCCTGGCTCTCCTTCTTTCTCTCCTCAGTCTCCCCTGTTCTTCTCCTTGGGGACTTCAGCTACCACATTGATGACCCCTCTCTCCCTTCGGCGTCCCGCTTTCTCTCTCTAACCTCTTTGTCACGGTAGACCAGGTCTTTTAACACATTTATATTTTAGGGATCATTCAATAGGCAAAGCAAGGCAGTGAAATAAAATGGGGTTTATTTGGATAAAACCTCGGAAATACAACAAAACACAAAATACAGAAACATACGCACTTGCTGGGGTCTGGGGTATGAGATCTAGCCTTCCCTAGGTGCAGGGCGCCCGCTTGCAAGGGCTTACCCCGATCGGGACTTTGTACCGGACGTCTTGAACCACGATTCAGCAGAAAATACTGACCGGCACCTAGTCCCGATACTCCTGGAACTGTTTTCGGCAGGAACTCCTGACCACAGCCGCTACGTTTTCAAATGGGAACTTGGTCCTCATGTCTGACTTAGTATCTGCAGGGCAGACTTTCCTAGCTCCTAAACGAAGCCGGTAGCTCAGCTATTTGGGACAAAGCAACTATGAAAAGCCGCCAGCGCGTCACCGACTCAAGCCACAAGATCGTCTGGTTCTCCGACTGGGGCTTCTCCTTACTTACCCTCCGCTGAGCTATGTTCAGCACGGAGGAAGGATGAGCGACCAATCAGAGCGTGGGAATTCCTCCCCGCTAGCCAATAGAAACAGGGTCTCGTCTCTGGGCTGACGTCAGAGGAGGGGGCGTGCCAAGCCGGCTCAAAAAGCTGGGCGAGCGGGAAATATGATTTAGCCAGTGGGATAAGCGCCTACCAGCTGTATCTCCCCCAGCTAACTCTTTGCCACCCACTGGGCAGGCTCCACCAAGACTGGCAGGTATAAAAGGTGTCCCCACAGGGTGCCCTTTGTTCTCCGGACCTGGTAATTTGCCCTTCCTCGCCCATCAAACGGTCTTCTCACCTCTGGACATCCTCTCCTCTTTGAACTACGGACCCTATACAGACATGCCGGCGTCTATGCTGATGCCCTGGCTGACTGTATAGAGCCTTATAGTAAATGTCTATGTAGCCCTTTTTGTGGACGTCTGAACTAAGGAACTACGGTGCATACCGCCTCGATCTTCCCTGGGTCGGTGGACACCCCATCAGCTGACACAATGTGGCCCACATACGTTACAGAGGTCCGACAGAATTTGCACTTGTCTAGTGACAGTTTTAGGCCCTCCCCCTCAAGCCTATCCAGCACCTTCATCAGTACCTCCGAGCTGGGGCTTCTTCCCGGTGGCTAGATCACGCCCCAGCAGCACCGTCTCGTGCGCTTGAACCCGGTCCATTAGGTCGTGAAACGACAACGCTTGTCCATGTAGCCCTTTTTGTGGACGTCTGAACTAAGGAACTACGGTGCATAAACCTGTGGCTTCAGGAGCTCTGAACCTCCGCATATTGGGAGCCTGGGGGTATACCTTTATCACTGGTGGTGCAGCGCCTCCACTTACCCAGGATCCCCATTATAGAGATTATACCCTGAGCAAGAACCTAACAACAGCAGTATGCAACAGCAACCTTTATATATCACACAATAACAAATGATATGCAGACTTATCCTATAACATTTACATACACACACACAACGTGGCTCGGCCACACCTTATTGGGATAGTGTCCTGTACATAAGCAACTCTGCTGCTCTCCTTAGGAGTATGTCTCATAACCAGTAAAGTATGGTACCATATGCAATTCTCTTAGGAAACCCAATTAGTTAGTGGGAGGCGGGATCAGCGCCTGGTGACCGGTGTAGGTGCACGTGTAGACAAGGATACCTTCCGGTCACTGCGATGACCTTGACACTCCACAAGGCCCCAGTGATAATCCAGCCTTGCGCCGTCTCTCCCTTCTGCAGCACCATCAGACGGGGAAATCCAAGATGGCGGCCGCAACTCCGCAGCTCCGCATATGAACCTCACTAAAGGGAAACGTCCCTAACGACTATGGGCGTCCTTACAAATACAGCACCCTACGATGGCGGGGGAAAGACTCCTGGGACTGTGGGCATTCCCTACCTAAGCAGACGGGTCACTGACCCTCTGCTCTCGCACCCGAGGTTCCGCCAACCTCCTCCTTCACTTCCCTCGCTGCTCTGCCCCACCGCCCACACGCATCCGGTTCCTGCATACACAGTCTCGCATCCCATTGGTCCTCAGCCTCAGCTGACCTTCTCACCATCAGAGTTCATAGTTCAACCCCTTCCAAGTCTCTTACTTAATATTACCCTTCGCGCGCTTCCTTCGCGCATGCGCAGCCCCACTGGTACGCAGTAACTTCGCTGGCAAACAGGGACAATATAGCGCTGCCTATGTAATCAACAGCGCGGAACCTTTAATATATACTACAGCCTCTTACATTCTCCCCCCCCCAGATCCAGCGTCCCCGATGGACTAACCTAAGCACAATATTAACTATGTACACAACCTCTCTTCCTAGATTAGGTTACACATCTCATTAAACAGTACCATCATAGCTTGCATCCTATGCCGAGCCCCTGCTGAGCCTCATAATGGGGTGCCCCAAACTGTCATATGCCATTCTATGGGGGGTTGACTGTTTCTTTGACTTCGCGGGGTTGATCTTCCTCTGCAGAGTGCCTCAGTCTCAACTGTATTTTCCATCTCTACCCTTGAGGGGTGTTAGCATTAGCACAGTCTCTTTGGGGTGTAAAACATGGACTTTGGGGTCTAGAGGCTGACTCACGGGAGTCAATTGATCAATGTTCGGGCCAAAAGGCTCTTTACCCGTGTGTCTCCTTCGGGAGTGCCTCCACGGCCGGAAGGCCCCTTGAGAGGTTCCTTCCATTGGATCCTCAGAGGTGGCAATTTGTACAGTCTCTGGGCCATCCTCTGTGTGTTCAACTTCTCCATCTATGGGCGTGGCTGGAATTTCCAATTCGTCCCCGCCCTACTTGAGGTATGGGAAGCAGATGATTCCTATGCCACACCTTTACCCGGCCTTCAGAATCCTTGATTCGGTACACAGGAAGACCAGGCATCTGTGACTCCACCTCATACACACCCTCCCGCCACCGGTCGGCCAATTTATGCTTCCCAGGAACACCTAAGTTGCGTAAGAGGACCGCATCTCCGGGTGAATTTCCTTGTGACGTACTTGTGATCGAGCGCCTTTTATTTCCCGCATTCAATTGCGCAGTCCGTCCTTCAGCCAATCATAGGCCAGCTGTAAACTGTCCCTTAGTCCTGGACATATCGAAAGTGCGTCCTATTGGATACCCCATCGGTAGATATCCGCAGGCGCACATCCACCGGTAAACGGGCTTCTCTTCCGAACATCAAGAAATACGGAGTATACCCGGTGGACTCATGTCGGGTACAATTATACGCATGTACCAATGCTTCGACGTGTTTACTCCACTCCGTCTTTTTTCGGGCTCGTCAAGGTTCCTAACATATCTAACAGAGTGCGATTGAACCGTTCAGGCAGAGCATCCCCTTCGGGGTGGTACGGGGTAGTACGCGATTTGGCAATGTTCAGTAGAGTGAGCAACTCCCGTATCAAGGTACTCTCAAAATCTCTGCCCTGATCGGATGTGAGACGATTTGGTAGTTCCATAATGATGAAAATTTCTCCCATAGTACTCGGGCCACCGTTTACGGCCTTCTGGTCTTTCGTAGGAACGCTTGGGCGTACCTAGTGTAGTGGTCAGTGATCACAAGAACATTACTAACTCCTCGACTGTCGGGCTCGATACAAAAAATCCATACACACCAAATCCATTGGACCCGAGCTTTCAAGTGTGCCATAGGAGCCGCCCTGGTGGGCAGTGTCTTTCGTTGTAAACAGCGATTACACCTCCGGCAATGTTGCTCCACAGACTCCCTCATTCTCGCGGCCATAGAACCTATCCTGTTAGTACCCAAACGTCTTGTCAATGCCAGGTGACCATGGTCATCGTGAAGGGCCCTGAGGACTAGGGTTCTCAAACGTTCCGCCAAAAACAACTGACGCCGATCGGGATGGGTTATGATAGGATATCACCCGATATAACAAACAATTGTCCATTTCAAACTTCCAAACTCATTTAGCAGGAGTTTCACCAAGTCTCCGGGGCTCGCTTCAGTATAGAGGGTTATCTTGTTGTACCGCTTGACGGGCTAACTCCCTATGGGGCTTGTGTGTTTATATGCACTAGGTCCCTCCACGAGATGATATTATCCTCAGTGGGTTCCCCTTCTCGACCTTGATAGGCCAGGGAATAGCCCGCGAGTTACATCCCAACGAGTCAACAATCCGCAATTCTGAGAATGCTACGTGGTCGTCGACTACCGCAGCCACGGAGCAGAGGGCACGAATTCATGGACCCGGTATCTCTTCCCAAACTTCCTCATCAGGGTGGACTGAAGGCCCGGCGACGAGACAGGGCATCGGCCTATGTTGGTGGGTCCGGGTTTGTATTTAAGGTTGAACCTGTAGTTGGCTAGAGCAGCTAACCAACGTTGTCCCGTGGCGTCTAATTTGGCAGACGTGTTTATATAGTCATGGGGTTGTTGTCCGTACGTACTTCGAACTGGCACTCCATATAGGTAGTCATGCAGCTTGTCCACCACCGCCCATTTTAGCGCCAAAAATTCCAACTATGGACCGGGTAATTCTGCTCGCTAGGGGTTAAACTTCGGCTCGCGTAGCCACTGGACTAGCCCGTCTCATACTTCTGATGCAGAACCGCTCCTAGCCCTCTGAGGCCTAAGCATCGACATGTATGACATAGTCCTCGCTCAGGATCCGCGTAGGCCAAGACGGGGGCCTGAGTGAGGCTGGTCTTTAAGTGTTTGAAGGCCTGTTCACATTCTGCAGTCCATGTTCCCCAAAGGGTGTCTGCGCCGAGCTCCCCTTCTCCCGGTTTCTCCCGGAGGCACCTTGAGGGTCATCAGTCTCTTGGCCTTGCTGGAAATACCCCTCCACGAACCGCCGATATAGCCACAACCCCCAAGAACGACCGCAGCTCTTGAACATTTTGAGGTCTGGGCCTTCATCACCGCCTCGATCTTTCCGGGGTCGGTGGACACCCATCAGCTGACACAATGTGGCCCACATACGTTACGGAGGTCCGACAGAATTGCACTTGTAGTGACAGTTTTAGGCCCTCCCCTCAAGCCTATCCAGCACCTTCATCAGTCTATCGGAATGCTCTTCTAACGTCCGCCCAAACACAATAATGTCGTCCAGGTACACTAAGCACTCTCGGCGGTTAAGGTCTCCGAGGGTTTTTTCCATTAGTCTCTGGAACGTGGCGGGGCACCGCAGATCCCTTGAGGCATGCGGGTAAACTGTAAAACCCTAAAGGACATATGAGGCCGTTTTTTCTTGGTCTTCCGGGCCCATGGGCACTTGATAATACCCGGACCTGAGGTCGAGCACACTGAACCATTTACTCCGGTCAATGCGTTAGGAGGTCCTCGATCCGGGCAGTGTATACTGGTCGGGGATAGTACGGTTATTCAGCGTTCTGTAATCCACACATAGACGGACCGTCCGTTCTTCTTGCGGACTACCACAATGGGTGAGGCATACGGGCTCCGAGATTCCGCACGATGCCAGCCGTTTTCATCTCGTCATTAATCCCCTCACTTCGTCAGCATCCTTTGAGGCAAGCCGGCGGGAGCGCTCCCGGAAGGGGGCGGCGTCGCTCAGTCGGATGGTATGGTGGGCACTGCGACTGCACCCCACTCCATGTCACAGTGGAGAACACCCCCCTTCGGTCGTGTAGCTCATCCTGTAGCCTCTTCTCCACTCATCCGGGAGGGGCGAGTCGCCAAAGTCAAATTCAATGCCGGCGCTAGGTAAGCCGGCGAGCTCCTAGAGTTCCGTCGAGGCCTCTCCTCGGAAGTTACCGGGTATATCCTCCCTAGCGTCTGCCCCGCCGGTCAATAGTCATCGGGTACGGGGATATATTCTGCACATATACCCAGGTGCGCTTCGGGATCTTCCGGGCCATTCCTTGACGAGGTTAGTACCTTGTAGCCCAAACGTTGTTCGTCCTGGGCCACACTCTCCAAGGTGAAGAGCTGATCCTCCGACCGTCGACGGGGTTAATGGCAAGCGGCGACCATCATTCGTCCTTCCCCCGGGGGAATCTGGGTCAGTCCCCATTCTTGGCTGTAGAGGACACCATGCTCTTCCTCGTCGCAATTCTACCGCAGACCTCTTGAAGGGCGGACAGGCCGCTAGGGCCAGCAGTGGGGCTTCTCCTGCTTCCTGCAAAACTGGCGGAATACCGCGCGCACAATGTCACGTTGGTCCCCAAGATGATCGGGCGCTGGGGTGGTCCTGCGGCTCAGGGCACACTAGGGCCTCCACTTCCATGGGGTGATGTTTTCCAGTATTCAGCTGGAGAAATCTAACTGCACCTTAACTACTCCGTCATGGGGTAATCTCAGACTCAGTCCCGCTAGCCGCAGGGCCTCCGATAGCAACGGTAGTTGATGTAGGTGTTGGTCTTAAAGGCCGGTATACGATCGTTACTTGGGATCCCGTGTCCAACAATGCGGCAGCGTAGATGCCTTCGATAACTACGCGAATAATGGAGGCGGGGCCGATTCGGGAGCCCTGAGAGGCGTAATGCATGGTCATCCTTCAGGGGTTGGCACGGCATGAATGCGCCGGTCGGGACGGACGTTCTTCGTGAGGTGGGGCAGTGGGCCCGCAAGTGTCCCATCTTTCCACAGGCATAACACTGTATTTGACTGAGGTAAGCCTCGTCTCTCCTGGTGGGGGCTCCGCCTGGTCGGGGGGACGAGGTCTGGGTTGTCACGGGGGCGAGGGCATCCTCGGGGTCAGGTCCCCAGATTCAGGCGCATCGGTTTTGGGTTCCTCACTTTCTTGCCTCCTTACCTCCGAGCTGGGGCTTCTTCCCGGGCTAGATCACGCCCCAGCAGACCGTCTCGTGCGCTTGAACCCGGTCCATTAGGTCGTGAAACGACAACGCTTGTCCAGGCGTTTGGTCAGCTACTGACCCGCACCGACCGGGTGTAGGGGTATAGGCCCCGCAACAGCTGAGTGGTGCAGTCCGTATCTTCTATCCTTGGTAATACGCCTTTCCTCACCAATTCCAGAGTTCCAGGTGCAATCGTCTGAGAAAATCGGACAACCATTTCTCCCTCTTTCTGGGTAACGCATGAAATTTGGACATCAACGTGTACGTGTCCACCGGGGCTCCATAGGCCTTGGTCATGCAGTAGATAAGATCGGCCGCGGCGCTTCCGGATTGTCATCTGGTAGTAGTGCACCATATGGGACGGGGGCCGTAAGCACTCAACTATACGTTGTCTGCGGACCGCGTCCGTGCAGGTCCATCAGGCCAGTACCTGTTCGGTATGATCCAACAGTCCTCTATCCCTACTTCCCCTTGGGCGTGGGTCTCTCCGGAGAAGGCTTTTAACTTCCTGTACTGGAGCGACTGGGTGGTGTTGTTGGATATGCGGCGGCTATGGCGGGAATCTAGGTGTCTCCTGTTAACTGTCCCCGACTGCAGGGTAAAGCGTCCAATCTTGATACGCTAAGCGGTTGAGGCCAGCCCGCAGGCCGGACGGGGTGGACAACGAGCCTAGGCTCAGGGTGGCTGGCCAACGAGGGTGTAGCCACGTCAGGGGAGTGGTCGGGGCCTCCCGTCGCTGGCACCTGTGGTGGGAGCATATTCTCTCCTAGGGTAGAGGTCCAGGGGTGCAGGGTGTCCGCCTGGACTAGGGGCAGCGCACCCCGCGGAGCCTCGGGCACATCATTATTGGGGCAAAGCCTCGGGGCATATATCTTGTTCAGTGGCATACAAGATCCGGCGCCAGGTCTGGTCATGGTCATAAAAGTGGTCTTGTACTTGGGCATTGTCCAGGAGAGGAAGCTTTCGACCTGTTCGGTCCTGTGCCTAACAGATCATTGGCGGGGACATGGCCCAGCGCGAAAACACGGTTCAAGGGGATCCCGCGCCGTTGGGCCCCTTGCGCACCTCGAGCGCCGAGGGCACCGACATGATGTGGGTTGGTTGCACAATAGAGACAAAAAAAAATGTGGGGCACCCAGTTCTAAGATCTCAGGCAGCGCCTCCAAAGTAGCCCTTTTTGTGGACGCTGAACTAAGACTACTGGCATAAACCTGTGGCTTCATGACTCTGAACCTCCGCATATTGGGAGCCTGGGGGTATACCTTTATCACTGGTGGTGCAGCGCCTCCACTTACCCAGGATCCCCATTATAGAGATTATACCCTGAGCAAGAACCTAACAACAGCAGTATGCAACAGCAACCTTTATATATCACACAATAACAAATGATATGCAGACTTATCCTATAACATTTACATACACACACACAACGTGGCTCGGCCACACCTTATGGGATGTGTCCTGTACATAAGCAACTCTGCTGCTCTCCTTAAGTATGTCTCATAACCAGTAAAGTATGGTACCATATGCAATTCTCTTAGGAAACCCAATTAGTTAGTGGGAGGCGGGATCACGCCTGGTGACCGGTGTAGGTGCACGTGTAGACAGGATACCTTCCGGTCACTGCGATGACCTTGACACTCCACAAGCCCCAGTGATATCCAGCCTTGCGCCTCTCTCCTTTTCTGGCAGCACCATCAGCGGGGAATCCAAGATGGCGGCCGCAACTCCGCAGCTCCGCATATGAACCTCACTAAAGGGAAACGTCCCTAACGACTATGGGCTCCTTACAAATACAGCACCCTAACGATGGCGGGGGAAAGACTCCTGGACTGTGGGCATTCCCTACCTAAGCAGACGGGTCACTGACCCTCTGCTCTCGCACCCGAGGTTCCGCCAACCTCCTCCTTCACTTCCCTCGCTGCTCTGCCCCACCGCCCACACGCATCCGGTTCCTGCATACACAGTCTCGCATCCCATTGTCCTCAGCCTCAGCTGACCTTCTCACCATCAGAGTTCATAGTTCAACCCCTTCCAAGTCTCTTACTTAATTACCCTTCGCGCGCTTCCTTCGCGCATGCGCAGCCCCACTGGTACGCAGTAACTTCGCTGGCAAACAGGGACAATATAGCGCTGCCTATGTAATCAACAGCGCGGAACCTTTAATATATATACACATCCTTACATCTAAAACATTATAAAGTTCACTTTATTAAAGTATACACGTTGGGGAACATTATACTTATAAGGGAAATGGTTTTCGGATATTTGGGCTCGAAATTCAGGCGTCTGGGGACACTGGGTTGCCCCGGTGTAATTCACCCCGCGTAATGGCAAATCATGGCTGCTCGCCGGGGAGAATTAAAGGAATACCGGTAACTTTGGCCCCCGAACTCCTGCAAACAAAATGATTCAATTTCTACCCAAATATCCCCCCTAAAAATGACACACAAGAAATCTCACAGTTCTAGGGCCAAGGGAACATGCAAACAGGAAAAGCAGGGGTCACTTTATTTTCTACAAGTATTATCCCTGGTCCCTGCTGCTTATGTAGCTACCAGGGACTCCACGGTTTCAGGGGGCTTAACCTTTATAATGTAGCCTGGTTATCCCCTAACGTCACACTCTTCTTTTGGCCTTCAACAGTGGACTGCAGCCAGCACCCACAAGGATGGCCACTACCTAGACCTGGTTTTCACTAAAAACTTCTCTCTCTGATTTCTCCATTTCCCCCTTTTCCTCTCTCTGGCCATCATCTGATCGCATTTTCTCTCTCTCACTTTTCCCCTTCTCCATCTCCATCTACCCCTCGCTTCTGCAGAAACCTGCGCTCTATTAACCTACCAGCCTTTGATTCCACTTTACGCTCCTCCCTCTCCTCTCTCTGCTCTGCTCCAGACCCAGACAACCTGCTCAGGAACTACAACTCTGCCCTGTCCTCCTCCTCCTCCTCCTGATCTACATGCCCCGCTCTCTCTCTGCCGTCCTCGCCCTTCTAACCCCAGAGCCTGGCTAAATGCCACACGCGCATGCTGCGTTCCTCCACTCGTTCCTCCGAACGCCTCTGGAGGAAATCTCATACTCTCGCAGACTTACTTCACTACACATTTATGTTATCCTGTTTCAACTCTGCTCTCTCAGGCTAAACAAATCTACTTTCTCCCTAATCAACACGCACAAATACAACCCACGCAGACTCTTCTCTGTCTGTGACTCCCTACTCAGACCACCCTCTGCTGCCTCTTTTTCCTCCTCCATCTCACCTCAGGACTTTGCCGACTATTTCAAGGAAAAGGTGGAATCCATACGTCAGAACATCCTCTCTGTTTCCTCCTCCCATCCTACACCTCTTCCTAACTCTCCTCCTGCCTTCCTTGGACTCTTTTTCCGCTGTCACAGAGGAGGATGTGTCATTGTTGATCGCCTCTTTTCCCTTTACCAACTGCTCCTACTGTAACCCCTACGCTCACACACATTTTTAACTCAAGTGACTACTCAGGTACCTTTCCCTCCTTCAAACATGCAACAGTTATACCATTACTCAAAAACCGCAAGCATGACCCTACCTGTCTTTCTAACGATCAGCCTATCTCCCTCCTGCCTTTTGCCTCTAAACTCCTTGAATGTCTTGGATTCTCTTGCTTGCTCAATTTTCTCAACTCCTATTCTCTCCTAGACCCTCTGCAATCTGGCTTCCACACTGCTCACTCCACTGAAACAGCCCTCACTAAAATAACTAATGACCTCCATGCTGCCAAAGACAAAGGCCATTACACTCTGCTCATATTACTTGACCTCTCTGCAGCATTTGACACCGTGGACCACCCTCTTCTCCTTCACATTCTCCATACTCTTGGTATTCGGAACAAAGCTCTATACTGGATCTCATCCTACCTCTCCCATCTGTTACGCCAATGCTCGCCACAAACCGGGACCGGACCGCAGGGCTGAGGTGGGGTTATATAATCACCGACCTTAGTCCGCGCAGACTGATCCGGAGTGCGCAGTTCGTAGTCGTACATCGCAGGGTCAGGATTGGAGAAGGCAGCATCGTCGTTATTGAAGCCAAAGTCGGGGTAGGAGAAGACAGGACAATCGATGGCCGAAGCAGGGTCAGGATAGCAGACATCCGGGTGGTCGTAGTAAGGAATCGGCAACAGGCAGACAGGAGTTCCCTGCTTCAGCTTAGGAGCGTGAGCACGGGAGAGGCCTCTGCGCGATGAGCGGCCTCGGCCCATGACGCCGGTCTCAGCAGGGGGAGACAGCAGGCTGGCCGAAGTACACCGCAGGGCAGCGTCGGGGAAACCAACGCTTCAGCGCAGAAGTCCAAGGCAGGCCACTGCATAGAGATAGCAGCAGGCCGCAGGAAACTAGGGGTAGCCACTGCTAGGAGTGAATGCAGCAAGTACCAGGAAATAGGGGTAACCACTGCTAGGAGTAAATGCAGCAGGTACCAGGAAATAGGGGTAACCACTGCTAGGAGTGAATGCAGCAGGTACCAGTGCTGGCAACAACGCTTCAGCACAGGAGACAGGAACAGGCCTCTGGATACTCAGGAACTTGGAAGGTAAGTACGCTAGGAGAGAGGCCTGGGGCGGTTTGTGGCAGAGACAGTAACGTCCCCGGTAGGAGTTATGCTCGGCACTGGTTCAGTGCCAACGCCCAGGATATAAAGGGCGGAGATCCAATCACTGGAGGAGGGTTGTGGTGAGTATTCCTCCAATGCTGAAGCACAGGGCAGAAGCTTCAATGAGAAGCCAGCACATGTGCCATAGATTGCCAGAGGAAGCTTGCAACTGCATAGGTCTGCAAGGCTATAGTCAAAGCCAGTTAGTGGATTCCTTACACCATCGTACTTTCAGTGTCTCTTCTGTAACACCTCTATCGATCTCTGTGGGGAACCCAGGGCTCGGTCCTGGGACCTCTTCTCTTTTCACACTCTCTCGAGGTGACCTAATCACATCTATTGCATTCAAATATCATCTCTATCTGACGACACCACATTTACTTTTCAACCTCAGACTTACACCTGCTGTACAGACTAAAGTTTCTGAATGTCTCTGCGATATCATCCTGGATGCGCCTCTGCCGACTCAAACTTAACAGGCAAAAACAGAGCTCATCATACTTCCTCCCAACCTGGCCTATTACCTCCTTCCACATTACTGTTGAAGTACATCATTCACCCAGTTGCAGAAACAACTTCCTAGGGGTCACACTCCACGCCACTCTCACATTAAAAGGTAGCTAAACCTGTTGCTTTTCCTCCGCAGTATCACAAAGATACACCCTTTCCTCTGTTGCACGACTGCTAAAACTCTGACTCAGGCCTCATTCTCTCCCTTCTTGATAAGGTACCTCCTGCTGGTAGGAGAAGACAGGACAATCGATGGCCGAAGCAGGGTCAGGATAGCAGACATCCGGGTGGTCGTAGTAAGGAATCGGCAACAGGCAGACAGGAGTTCCCTGCTTCAGCTTAGGAGCGTGAGCACGGGAGAGGCCTCTGCGCGATGAGCGGCCTCGGCCCATGACGCCGGTCTCAGCAGGGGGAGACAGCAGGCTGGCCGAAGTACACCGCAGGGCAGCGTCGGGGAAACCAACGCTTCAGCGCAGAAGTCCAAGGCAGGCCACTGCATAGAGATAGCAGCAGGCCGCAGGAAACTAGGGGTAGCCACTGCTAGGAGTGAATGCAGCAAGTACCAGGAAATAGGGGTAACCACTGCTAGGAGTAAATGCAGCAGGTACCAGGAAATAGGGGTAACCACTGCTAGGAGTGAATGCAGCAGGTACCAGTGCTGGCAACAACGCTTCAGCACAGGAGACAGGAACAGGCCTCTGGATACTCAGGAACTTGGAAGGTAAGTACGCTAGGAGAGAGGCCTGGGGCGGTTTGTGGCAGAGACAGTAACGTCCCAGGTAGGAGTTATGCTCGGCACTGGTTCAGTGCCAACGCCCAGGATATAAAGGGCGGAGATCCAATCACTGGAGGAGGGTGTGTGAGTATTCCTCCAATGCTGAAGCACAGGGCAGAAGCTGCAATGAGAAGCAGCACATGTGCCATAGATTGCCAGAGGAAGCTTGCAACTGCATAGGTCTGCAAGGCTATAGTCAAAGCCAGTAGTGGATTCCTTACACCATCGTACTTTCAGTGTCTCTTCTGCTAACACCTCTATCGATCTCTGTGGGGGAACCCAGGGCTCGGTCCTGGGACCTCTTCTCTTTTCACACTCTCTCTAGGTGACCTAATCACATCTATTGCATTCAAATATCATCTCTATGCTGACGACACACACATTTACTTTTCAACCTCAGACTTTACACCTGCTGTACAGACTAAAGTTTCTGAATGTCTCTGCGATATCATCCTGGATGGCCCTCTGCCGACTCAAACTTAACATGGCAAAAACAGAGCTCATCATACTTCCTCCCAAACCTGGCCCTATTACCTCCTTCCACATTACTGTTGGAAGTACTATCATTCACCCAGTTGCAGAAACAAGCTTCCTAGGGGTCACACTCCACGCCACTCTCACATTAAAAAGGTAGCTAAAACCTGTTGCTTTTTCCTCCGCAGTATCACAAAGATACACCCTTTCCTCTGTTGCACGACTGCTAAAACTCTGACTCAGGCCCTCATTCTCTCCCGTCTTGATTAAGGTAACCTCCTGCTGTCCGGCCTTCCTGCCTCTCACCTGTCTCCCCTACAATCTATCCTAAACGCTGCTGCCAGAATCACTCTACTCTTTCCTAGATCTGTCTCAGCATCTCCCCTCCTGAAATCCCTCTCCTGATTCCGATCGAATCCTGTATCTCGCACTCAATTCCCCTCCTCACTTTTAAAGCTTTACACTCTTCTGCCGCTCCTTACATCTCAGCCCTAATTTCTCGCTATGCACCATCCCGACTCTTGCGTTCTTCTCAAGGATGTCTTCACTCTACCCCCTTTGTATCTAAAGCCCTCTCCCACCTTAAACCTTTTTCACTGACTGCCCTGCACCTCTGGAATGCCCTTCCCCTCAATACCCGACCAGCACCCTCTCTATCCACCTTTAAGACCCACCTTAAGACACACCAGCTTAAAGAAGCATATGAGTAGCAGCTTGGATAATACTATACACCTGATACATAAAGCTTGGCCCCCTGCAGACGCACTTACCTGAACTCCCTCCTACTGTCTCTGTATGTTCTCCCTACCTACCAATTAGATTGTAAGCTCTTTGGAGCAGGGACTCCTTTTCCTAAATGTTACTTTTATGTCTGAAGCACTTCTCCTTTTTATGTGTTATTTATATGATTGTCACGTGTATTACTGCTGTGACACGCTATGTACATTAATGGCGCTATATAAAGACATACATACACACGTACATACATACACACAATTAAACATGCTAATGTATCTATAAATACACTTTTACATTCACTCACTTACCCCCTCCCTCACCCCTCTCATTCACTTACCCCCTCCCACTCACTTACCCCTCACTCACTCACCCTTCCTCTCACTCACCGCCTCCCTCTCACTCACCTCCACTCCCTCCATCCTCTCACTCACTGCCTCCCTCTCACTCACCCCCTCCCTCAATCCCCAGCTACTTTAACCCCCCTCTCTCTCACTCACCGCCCTCCCTATCACCCCCCTTTCTTTCACTCAATCTCCCACACTCACTCCCCTCCTCTCACTCAACCCGTTGCTCTTAATCAATCCCCCATCCCTCTCACTCACATTCAATCCCCTTCCCTCTCACTCATCCCTCCTCCATTCCCATTCAAACCTGCTCCTTCCCTCGGCTCTCACGCACCCTCTCCCCCTTGCTTTCCCGCTCTCTTACTCAACACCATTACCTCTCTCTCACTCCCTCTCTCCACTCAATCCAACTCCCTCGACTCCCTCTCTCGCACTCACACAGTATATATGTAAAGTGCTGTACATACTGTGGGCGCTTTATCAATTAAGATTTACACACATACACACCTCAGGTCATAAATAGCATACAACGGGGGGGTGGGGGGGCTGTGTGTATGTATACAGCAGTATATATACACGTGTGGGTCTGTGTGTATCTATATAACAGTGTATATATATATATATATATATATATATATATATATATATATATATATATCTCGAAAGCTCGCACAAATAAAAGCATTTCGTTAGCCACAGAACGGTATCATCTATTTATTTTTTGATTATTGAAGCTCGGCTAACACGGTACTGATACCTCTACATATATATATATATATATATACACACACACACACACACACACGTGTGGGTCAGTGTGTGTATCTATATAACAGTATATATACAGGTGTGGGTCTGTGTGTGTATCTATATAACAGTATATATACAGGTGTGGGTCTGTGTGTGTATCTATATAACAGTATATATATGTGTGTGGGTCTGTGTGTATCTATATGTAGCGGTCATGTAAAATGCCTACAGTCATCTCTCCTGCTGGCAGTAAGGCCTGGTAAGTGTGGGCATGCCAGCAGTAATCATGGAGGTTTCCCTCACACACCTGGTGGGGTGCTCTGTGTATGGCTGGGACTGGTCACATGCTCGACTCCATGGTTAGTGGATGTGCAGAGATGTGTCAGCCTCAGACGAATGAATAGGCCACAGCACTGTGTTCTAAAGTTAGTTGTTGCAAAGCTGAGGAGAGGAGTTCAGCTCTGTCAGAGTTGAGGAAGGAGATCAAGTATATAGAGTGTCAGTATGTTATAGTAACTACCATGGGAGGCCTGTGTCCGGGACCTGGCACAGGACAGTGATTCCTGCGGAATAGTGAATCCCTGATCGGGGACTACCTAATCAAAGGGAGACTGGCGAGATGAGCGGCTAGAGATACTACTTGGGGGCGGTTGCCCTGCCGCATCAATAAAGATGAGTTCGCCAGACAGAAACCCTCTGTGTATCTATCTGGGATATGAGCGTACACAGAGGAGCACCACGGAGGAGTTCCTCGCCAGGATCATCCCCATGCGGACGCAGGGACCCTGGTGAGGGTGGCCGTAGGGCTCATATGAATAGGTGAGACTCAGCAACTACCTCAGCTGCCGGTCTGACGGGTTCTCCCACACACCATATGCAGGGGAGACTCAGGAGTCCTGTAGCCAGAGGTGCCCACATATGATATATTCCACACTGTAATGGGGGTCCGGTTAGAACACAGGCGCAATGTGAGATTGGTGGGTCAGGCGGGCCAGAAACACCGTTACATTTGGAGGCGCTGCTGAGATCAGATTACGTCAACAGGACAGCTTTTAGCTTAGGTCAATGGAAACAGGGAGAGGTGCTGCTGCCACTTTTGCTGAGTAGGGACGACCTAGGGGTGGTCAGGGGGCTGACGGGATATTGTTCAGTTCGCAGGGACACCTAGGGGCCTGAAGGGAGTGAGGGGTCTGGAGCGGGATATAGACTGACCGAGTCACCTTGAGGCAGTGCTAGTTGGTTAGGATGCCAGAAGGGATAGCCTGTTAACTTGGTCAGGAGTCCTGGAGAGGGTCTGCGCTAGGCTGACCAAGACAGGTAGACGCCCCAAGTACTGCCGCGCAGAGCAGCCAGAGTACCTGCCATTCCGACACTCACCGTAGGGAGCACAGACTGGGAGGAAGGAGTCACAGCAGACACTGAGAGAGTGAGCTAGCCTGAGGTAGTTGCAACCCTGAGTCACACCTAGAGAAAGTACACATGTGGTGGTGATCTGAACTAATCTGTTATTGTACACGGTTGTGGTGGCTGCCCCGCAGAGTGGAGCCTCATGTACGACAACTGTTATGAGGGAGAGTGGAGGATCGCGTGGCGCGGAGAACGTTAAAATGGCGGACAGAGGCTTGATGGGGGAGGGCACCCGTGCGTGCAACCACTGAAGAGCAGACTGTCGCGCGAGTTGTAATGACCAGGCTGCTCTGGAGCGGAGCAAAGGCCGTGAGCTGCCCGTTTCCGTTCCTGACTGACAGCGAGGGGCACCCTTGAAGAGTGTGAAAGAAATTGTCATAATTGGGGAGAACCCGTGAGGAGAGCAAACAGATGGACTTTTTGGCGGCTCAAAAGTCAACCAAAATGGCGGTTCCGCTTGCTAGGGAAACACGCATGGGCCAGGCGCAGAAAAAATGGCTGCTGCAGGACTTGCAGAGCTGGCGCCGGGAATGGCGCGAACAGCAGAGCCCGCCCCTGATGGGGGGCATGGCGCGAAAGACTATGGCTGCGCGGAATGGACACGTGACTAATTCAGCCCCTGTGCTGAGTCAAACCGTTGAGTTTATGGGACCTCCCCTGATTTCTACCAGGGGGAGTGACTTCAATTATGGCCTGTGGGATGCAACCCACTGGGCGCCAGGGACTGTATCCAGACGGAGCCACTAAAAAGTAGTTCCGGCCGTGGAGGTGAATTGCAAGAAAGCGTACCTTGTGCAAAAAGCTGCTTGCAAGAAGAAGGCGGGACTAGCCGGGGAAAGGAATCCAGTTGAGGAGGAGAAATTGGCGCGAAAAACGCTAGCCGCGCCCACCAGGACTGAGAAAGGAGCGTCTTAGTTAAGGGGCATGATATTCCCCTGTGGGACCCGCCCATATTGCAACCCCTGGGGGGGGCGGGTTCCAACTCTGTCAGAGAAGGGAGGAGCCGAAGCAGGGAGTGGCGGATCCAGCAACTTCCACAGCAGATTGCGGAGGAACACAGAGAAGGAGAGACTGTACAGGAAAGTGACTCCTGTACCAAGAATGCCTGCTCCTCCACTGTGGGCACTATGTTCTCCACCAGCCCTATCAGTGCCGGCGGGGTGTGGTGGTGAGGGTGGCCAATACTGAGACGGTAGTCGGGCTCTGCCTACAAGCGGGCTGCCCCGGAGGCGTACTGTGAATACGATGGCACGTGCCCTCATGCGGGACTTTGTATCTGTGGCCTAGCCCACATTCGTCCAATACAGGCTGCTGACCCCCCGGTGGATGTGACGGCGCCTGCTGAGTCCCCGGGCGCGCTGTGGATCAACCGCGGCGAGTCCCAGAGACAGGGACTGGAGCCGGTCAAGTCGCTGGCTGGGTCACTGGCCAATGAGGAGGCTGGAGTAAACCCTGAGACCGGGGTAAAGAGACTTTCACCCCGCCCCGCGACCCCTAGGTCGGGGCGAGGGACTACTCGTATGAGGACCTCCGTGAGCGGCTGGTAGCGAAGAACGCGAGCGGAAAAGACAGACGGGGAAGAACGACGCCCGTGGGTGTAGTGACTCGGACATCCCCCGCAGATCGGCGACCGACCGACGGAGTCCCGCCATCCCAGGACCTGGCGGAGATGGGAGAGAGACGCCTAACCCCTGCGGACGGGTAAGCCAAAAAGCCCTATCTCACCTGGTCACAACAGACGGCGAAGCGCTGGAAGGGCCCGCGCCAGGCCCAAACGCGCACGGAGGGACGGCATCACTTACCGGTGGCGAGGAGCGGAAGCAACCGGATGTCGTCGTGGAGGAAGAAATCCGCATGGGGGTCCAAGCGACTGATGGCGACGCTTCCGGTTCCGGGAGAGACGCACATTCCGGTGGCGACGGCGGAACCCAGGAAGGGATGCAGCGACGCTTCGGCGATTGGGGGAAGGCCCCTCGACCGCTGGATTGCCAGAAATGGAGAGACGGTTGTCAGGACTGAGGAGGGTGAGACATCATCCTTGGACCAGTCTACGGACAGCCAGGAGCGGGTCGTAACCCGTGGCCGGGTCCCGTCCCATGCCCTATAACCAATCCCAAGCCATAGCTAATGCCCCTACCCCTATCACACGCGTACAGGTTCACCGCCCAGCTTGGAACTTGTGGACAATACCTTTGGGGGGGGGAGGAAAAACGACTGGGGAGAGGCAGCTCAGTGGGAGCTACGGAGGGTGGCTCACGGGGAGGAGGAGAAATGATGAGGGTGGCGAATACAGTACCCCAACTGGCAGTAAAGGCTCCGGGGTCATCAAGGTGGTCCAGACCGCGGTCCACAAGGTCGTCCGGGGTGTTTCGTTTGATGATGACAGGGAACCAGGGTTAATCCTTAAGGAGACCGGTGGGTGGGCTCACTATTTTGAGGGGTACTCCTGCATGGATGGCGACACTTCGGTTCCTCATCCGGCGGGAGGACGTGGAGATTCTGGTGAGAGAGAGGAGAATTTACACCAGAGCAGAGGGGCAGGGAATTACAGGAGAGGTGGTTCCAGCTGGAGCGTAGAGACATAGCGACCCATGGGTCCCGACACTCTGTCAGATCCAGTTGATCCTGATGAGACCCCTATCATGGTGTTACCTGGGAGGGCAGGTAATGCTGATCTGACCAGGGTCAGTAGGGCGGAGAGGGCTATAATAGTAAGTATAAAAAATCCCATGGGTTGGAGTATCCTATGTTCGGAACCCTTGATGGATGAAATTGAGGACAATAGGGAATCGTGGCTCAAGAAACTATAGAGCGTAGTACTTAACCAATAGGGGGGAGTGACATAGTAGTTAAAAAGGCAGAAAGAAAGATAGACACCCTGATCGGAGTGTGGAGCATAGGGAGAAATGTCACAAACATAGAGTGACCCTATGTGCCAGAGAGAGGATCACCTAGGCATTATATGTTACGGTCCTGATATGGGTAACCGGGATTGAAGAGGAAACTGACCCAGATCACTATTTTTTAGGGGGTACTGACGCATCCTGCGGGTCTGTGGCTGCTGGTCGGGACCGGGCTTGGCGGATGACTGTATTCATGATACTGTATTGAATCGTTGTGATGTTAATTATGTTTGTTGCAGTGCTTCCTGGAAAGAGGTATGCAAATTTAGGTTCCAGCACGAGGAAGATGGGATTCACCAGGGGGAGAATGTAGCGGTCATGTAAAATGCCTACAGTCATCTCTCCTGCTGGCAGTAAGGCCTGGTAAGTGTGGGCATGCAGCAGTAATCATGGAGGTTTCCCCTCACACCCTGGTGGGGTGCTCTGTGTTATGCTGGGACTGGTCACATGCTCTGACTCCATGTTAGGTTGTCAGAGATGTGTCAGCCTCAGAAGCTTACATAAGGCACAGCACTGTGTTCTAAAGTTAGTTGTTGCCAAAGCTAGAGGAAGGAGTTCCAGCTCTTGTCAGAGCTGAGGAAGGAGATCAAGTTATATCAGAGTGTCAGTTATGTTATAGTAACTCCATGGAGGCTGTGTCCAGGGACCTGGACAGGACAGTGATTCCTGCGGGAATAGTGAATCCCTGATCTGGGTGACCTACCTAATCAAAGGGAGCACTGGCGAGATGAGCGGCTGAAGATACTCTTGTGGAGGGGCGTTGCCCCTGCAGCATCAATAAAGATGAGTTCAGACAGAAACCCTCTCGTGTATCTATCGGAGTGAGCGTACACAGAGGAGCACCAGGAGGAGTTCCTCGCCAGGATCATCCCATGCGGACGCAGGGACCCTGGTGAGGTGGAGGCGCGCACTATGACTAGGTGAGCTCAGCACACTACCTCAGCTGCCGGTCTGACGGGTTTCTCCCACACACCCTCATGCGGGAGAATAGGAGTCTGTAGCCAGCGGTGCACCATATGATATATCCACACTGTAATGGGGTCCGGTTAGACCACAGGGGCCAATGTGAGATTGGGTGGGTCAGGCCGGGCCAGAAACACCGTTACATATATAACAGTATATATATACACACATGTGTGGGTCTGTGTGTATGTATATAACAGTATATATACAGGTGTGGGTCTGTGTGTATCTATATAACAGTATATATACACGTGTGGGTCTGTGTGTATGTATATAACAGTATATATACACGTGTAGGTCTGTGTATATCTATATAACAGTATATATACAGGTGTGGGTCTGTGTGTATCTATATAACAGTATATATTGCGTGAGGGAAAGAGGGGACTTCAGGGCAGAGATTGATGTATAGGGCTCCCAGCACTTACCTCTGTGTTGCAGGTGTCACTGCATCTGTCCTCTGTGCTGTTCCTCTGCACATCCCTGTCATTTATCCTGACTCAGGGATAAGATAACGAGCCCCCATCCCCTGCAGCACTCCACGTGATAGGAGCGGAAGGATGCTGCAGTTACAGTCAGGCTCAGCCATTAATTCAGACACATGGAGTATGACCTCTAATAGCATAAGGGGCTTATTCCATGTTCAAAACACATCATGAATGTACACACCTCAACATCCTGTTGCCCCTCCCTATACACCCCAACATCCTGCTGCCCCTTCCTATACACCCAACATCCTGCTGCCCCTCCCTATACACCCCAACTTCCTGCAGCCCCTCCCTATACACCCCACACCTCCTGCCGCCCCTCCCTATACACCCCAACCTCCTGCAGCCCTCCCTATACACCCCAACCTCCTGCTGCCCCTCCCTATACACCCCAACATCCTGCTGCCCCTCCCCTATACACCCCAACATCCTGCCGCCCCTCCCTATACACCCAACTCCTGCTCTGCCCCTCCTATACACCCAACCTACCTGCTGCCACTCCTCACTTGCCCTGTTATAACCCTTCCTATACACCAACATCCTGCGCCCCTCGAGGTCATTATACCCTTCCCTATACACCCCAACATCCTGCTGCCCCCTCACTGCCCTGTTATACCCCTCCCTATACACCCCAACACCTCGCTACCCTCATCACTGCCCTGTTATACCCCTCCCTATACACCCAGACGCCCTCCTCACTGTCATTATATCCCTCCCTATACACCAACATCCTGCTGCCCCCTCACTGCCCTGTTACACCCTTTCCTATACACCCAACACCCTGCTGCCCCCTCGCTGTCATTATAACCCCTCCCTATACACCCAACACACCTGCTGCCCCATTACTTCCGTTATACCCTTCCCTGTTATACCCTCTTCCCTGTTATACCCTTCCCTATACACCCAACACCCTGCTGCCCCCTTGCTGTCATTATACCCCGACCAATACACCCAACACCCTACTGCCCCCTTGCTGTCATTATACCCCTCCCTATACACCCCAACATCCTGCTGCCCCTCCCTATACACCCCAACACCCTGTCGCCCCTCCCTATACACCCCAACATCCTGCCGCCCATCCCTATACACCCCAACATCCTAGTGCCCCTCCCTATACACCCAACCTCCTGCTGCCCCTCACTGCCCCCTGTTATACCCTTCCCTATACAACCCAACATCCTGCTGCCCCTCGGTGTCATTATACCCTTCCCTATACACCCCAAAATCCTGCTGCCCCTCACTGCCCTGTTATACCCCTCCCTATACACCCCAACACCTCGCACCCATCATCACTGCCCTGTTATACCCCTCCCTATACACCCAGACGCCCTCCTCACTGTCATTATACCCCTCCCTATACACCCAACATCCTGCTGCCCCCTCACTGCCCTCCCTGTACACCCTTTCTATACACCCAAACACCCCTGCTGCCCCCTCGCTGTCATTATACCCCTCCCTATACACCCAACACACTGCTGCCCCATCACTTCCGTTATACCCTTCCCTGTTATACCCTTCCCTATACACCCAACACCCTGCTGCCCCCTTGCTGTCATTATACCCCGACCAATACACCCAACACCCTACTGCCCCTTGCTGTCATTATACCCCTCCCTATACACCCCACACCCTGCTGCCCCCTCACTTTCGTTATACCCTTCCCTATACACCCCAACATCTTGCTGCCCCCTCACTCCAATGTTATACCCCTCCTATACACCCCACACATTGCTGCCCCCTCATTGTCCTGTTATACCCCTCCCTATATACACCAACACCTGGTGTCAGCCTGATCTGCCCATACAGAATAAGGACTCTGTAACAGAACGTGTGTACAGCTTTGTCCCTAATTCTCACCGTATCTAACGTTCTCTGCTTTTCAGGCTCATGGAGGCTGCACTGGTTTTCCTGTGTTCTGCTCTGGTTCCAGTGCTAGGTAAGTACAGGACTGTGTGAGCCTGTCCCTGATACTCTGCAGTCAGGTCACCCTACATTACATATACACCCAGGACTGTGTGATCCTGTCCCTGATACTCTGCAGTCAGGAGGTCACCCTTGCAGACACAGGCTGTGTCTGTTGAGCTCCCACTAGGGGCTCAGCGTGGCCTCAGACCAGGAGGGGTGTGGTGGTGCTGGGCAGGTGAACCTGGGAACCCGGGGGCTGTGGCCTGGATGTTACTGACACTGAGTATCTTCTGCAAACTGAAAGAGAATTGAGGAGAATTCAGAGAGAAAAAGATGAGAGAGAAAGAGATTCGTGAGCAGGAAGGAATGGAGGAGAAGAGACACAGGGAACGGGTGAGGGGCTGGTTCTGTCCGGGAAAGTAACATACAAACCCAGAGTAGTAAATCCCAGCAGCAAAGTAATGTTATAACAGAAGGCAAGAAGAAAAGAGAGGCTGAGCTGGAAAAGAGGAGCGGGCGGCAAGAGAGCGGCAGGCGGAAACAAGCCTTATAGCAAAGTGCCCAAACCCAATGCAGAGGCTGAATGTGCTAAGGGAAAGAGGCTGGAGTCCTCAGCACATGTGAAACTGAGGGATAGCCTCCTACATGAGGGGATTTGCAGCAGAGTCAGTCAGAAGGCAAACACAGGTACATTGCAGACAGAGCCGGAGGCAGAAGAAACATGGAGAGACCCTGAGAAACTTTCTTTCACTCAGAGCCCATTGCAATAAACTCTGAAGGGCAATGGAGCTAAACTGTGAGCCAGAAAGGGTTAACGCCCTGACAGATACACAGATTACACAGGTACCTGAAACCAGCACTGCTAACTGGAACAGCTCTCAGCTGCAGGGGGAGAGAGCACAGAGGCTGCAGGAGACGCGCTAGAGCTGCAGGGAGACGCCAGAGGCTGCAGGGAGACGCAAGAGGCTGCAGGGGAGTCAGATTGCCAGAGAGGGGGAAACCTCACTGAGAGAGGAAAATCAGCTGTACTGGTGCCTGCCTCAGCACTGATAGTCTGGATCAGGTCTTTCAGCTGCTGGGGGCTAGAACGCCAGGAAAATACAGAACCAGAAAAACCCAGCGATTCAGAGCAAAACGCATGGAAATCACTGAAGGTTTGAGATTCTTTCCCACTATTGCCATAAGAAACCATTAAGAAGAGGAATGTGGTGAGGACTGACATTTCAGGGACCAGAGAGAAAGATCCAGGTTTTGATTATGTGGGGAATACACTCATAAAGAAATCTTTGCGCTCTGACCCAGAGGATATTTACGCCTCCTGCATGGCCCTTATTCACCATACTATGATATCAGTTATAAGACCTCCACCCACCTTGAGAAATTCTGGGATAGATACAAAGCAGTGAGTAGCAGCCCTGAGTGGAAGTCTTTTGAGGCCACAGCGATATCTAAGCCTGAGACTGTGATGGTGAATATCATCTTTGACCACGAATCTATCCCAGTGGCTGACATTGAGTACTGGCTGAAGCGCCAGTGTGACATACTCAAAGGACCAAGGAAGCTCTACAATGGTGAATACTGGAATGGAGGATATCAGTTTGAGGTGAAACTGGTGTGTGCAGACAACTCTGTGACACACTTACCAAACTTCCTATACATTGGAAATGAAAGAGGAAGGTGTTTCTATCGTGGGCAGCCCAAATGTTGCTTTAATTGTGGATCAAGATCACACTTTTCATCAGGGTGTAACAAGATCAGATGCAGCCTATGCAAAGATTTGGGGCACCACCGAAATGAATGTAAGAACAACATTTTGTTTAATTTATGCTCAAGAAGTGGGCATTCATACAATGTGTGTCCCCATGCCCAACACAATCAAGCACAAGAGTATGTTCTGCAGCACCCTACAACAGAGGTGGATAAAGACCTGCACTCCGAGGCACAGAGGCCAGCTGCAGAGAGGAGGGACTCCATGGGCTTGCGTCCGATTGAGGAGTTTTTAAAGGAAATTCGCAGTCAAATCACAGTAGAAAGAGAGGACACAAGAAGTAATCCCCTCTCTTCTCAGACCCCACAGAACAAAGACTCCCAAGAGGGACCAATGCACCAGGAGAGGCGTGAGATGGAGATGCCCCTTGAAAGCACAAAAGAACAAAGCCAGAAAGCTCTCCCTGCTCCAGAACATCTAGAATCAGAGGCTGATGATGGGGAAGCAGGAGGATCCACATGGGAGGTACAGAAGTCCCGGAAGAAAATTCCCACAGCAAGTAAGGACAACCCTCGTGCAGTTGAGCTTGTCCAAGACTTAAAAAAAATTACCATGTTACAGGAGGAGACTGTAAGAGAAAGTTTCCTACAGTTCTTCAAGGACTGTGTATCCACACAAGTTCTGTATCCCAATATAGTGCATTGGTGGGAGGTCACTAAAAAAGACATAAAAAGACTTTTTAAGAAAACCTCAGGTCTAACAAACCAGGCGAGGTACAAGAAATATTTGGCCCTCCGTTCTAAATTGCTGCAATTATATACGAGAATGCAGAATGGCCAAGAAGTGAATTCTGAGCTGTATAGGTGTGTTAAGGAAAGTATGAGGTTATTACAATATGAACGGTTATCCTCTTTAACAAATGAGAGAGATTTTGGTGGCTGTGGGATTTATTCTCCAGATCCCTTTGAAAATTGTAAAACCAGAACTAAAAAGAAGGTTATATGTGGCCTAAAAGATGCACAGGGTGTGTGTGTAACTAGTAAAGATGAGATGCTTAACGTTGTCTCTGAATACTATGCAGAGTTTTTTTTTAGCAAAAAGCCCAATGACCCTGTAGAAATGGGCAATTATCTGGGATCTATTAACGTCCCATCAGTTTCTGAGGATGACCTGATAGGCTTAGACTCCCCAATCACAGCACGGGACGTGTCTAACGCAATTAAGACCCTCTCAGGTAATAAAACCCCCGGGGCAGATGGAATCACTGCTGAATTTTATAAAGTTTTCCGTGAGGTTTTAGCTGAAATATTGGCAAAAGTGTATAATGCTTCTCTGGGAGGGATAGGTCTCTCTCACTCTCAGCGTGAATCCCTGTTAGCCTTATTATATAAGAAAGGGGATCCAAAAGATTTAAAAAGTTGGTGACCAATAGCCTTACTAAACAATGATTATAAAATCTTGGCGAAGATCCTTATAAATCGGATGAGTAACATCGCTAAGAAGGTGATAACGAGTTCCCAATCCTGTGCCATTAAGGGAAGGAACATCGCTAACAATTTAATTACCATCAGGGAGATGTTTGAGATGAACCAAGTACCAGGTTTGAGATGGGCAGGAATGGAGGTCTATCAGGGTATCTGTTAAATCTTTACCAGGCCAAAGCCTTCAATAGGGTGGATCATGATTATCTTTTTAAAACCCTGGAAAGATATGGTTTCCCAGATACCTTTGTGGAGAAACTGGCTCTGCTGTATGAAGGAGCTTATGGAAGACCGGTCATTAATGGCTGGGTGGGGGAATCTTTTCCCATAAAGTCGGGTGTTAGACAGGGCTGCCCGCTGAGCCCCCTATTATACATCTTCTCCATAGACCCCTTGTTGAGACACCTGGAGCAGAACAGTCACATTCAAGCCGTACCCTGTGAGGGTTCCCAACACGAGGGGCGAGTTAAGTGCCAGGCGTATGCAGGCGACGTTTGTATTTATGTTGCCTCAAAAAGCTCATTTGAGGATATAAGCCAGGAAATAAATACTCAAATGTTTCCAACTCCCAGGTGAATCAGGATGTGTCTGTGGCCTGTTGGTTAGGAAAAGAGGAAACCCCCTTTATTCTACCTGAGGAGATTCAGACAGACAATGCCTCTTTTAAAGTTTTAGGGATTTATTTTGGAAAAGAGAATTCTGGTGTTCACAACTGGAAGGAGAAACTGAACATCTGTAAGGTAAAGGTAGAACGGCGGAAGAAGTGGAAATTCTCTTTTAGAGAGAAAGTTAAAATGATTAAGATCTTTTTGATACCTACTGTATTTTTATGTATTTAAGTTTTGTATTTCCTCCCCCTGCGGAAATTACTGTTACTTTATATAGTTGTTAGATAGTTGTGTAACCGCTCATCCTTTTTAATGAATAATTATTTTTGCAATAAAATAATAAGGTGCATGAGGATAAATAATGGAAGCACAAAAATATCTAAGAAGATACAAAAGATTCCTCCTAGTTGCTCCTATCTAGAGTATACGCTTAATATTATTATTTTTAGATTTAGAACAAAATTGTCCTAACAAGACAATGTGTTAATAAAGCCTATTATGGCCTGTGGATCAGTAAACTCTGTTAAAAACAAAAACAATAACATTTTATTACATCAAAAAATAAGGTTGTGATTCGGCGAATTATTTACAGTGTAATTTGTTAAAAATCCATTTATAGGGGTAGAGTGGACTTGAGACTCTATATTTATAATTTACAGATAAGTAATCACATTAATATGTGTATCTGTATTTATTTAAGTCCACTTCGACATCTCTCTCAAGTTTACAATGATACAGGTAAGTGAAAACAGAGTATATATATGTTATATTTAGGCACAGTTCACTATGGGTGAGTTACCCTGTGTTGCAAAATCCCGTCCCCGGGTCTGTTTTCCCTATGTTACTATGGTATAGTACACTTTGGAAGCATTAGGCATATTGGTCATATAGTTGCATCTTTTCTTGAAGTTGTATCACATAGTATCTAACTGGCATATAGATGGTTCATTCCACATATAGATAGATAATTTCCAGAATTAACCAGTGGTAGTGGATACTATCATAAAGACGCAAAGTGTTGACGCTATGATATATGCAGGTGTCCCTATTAGAAAGTGTATCTATATATAACCTGAGATGGTATAGGGTAACAGAGGTAAATTGTTTACTCTAAGGTGTTGATCATATATGCCAGATGACAAAGAAACAACAGTGCTGTCTGTAGTAGCATAATCAGGGCTGTGTGTGTCTGGCAGTAAGCCACTTAAAATTCATACGTGGGATTGTATGAATACATCCAAACAGAAAACACACATGGTCTCGGCGGACCTGAGGGTACTGTACAATAATCAAACAGAGTCATTTTGCAGCATCCACTTTACACTCGGCCACGGCGGACCTAAATTGGAAACAAGGTAATCTGTGTAATGTTTATCTGCAATAGATTATATAGAGATCACAGTATTGCCGTGAAGTAAAAAGTGGGGGGTAAAATAGTTTAGCACCCGTATACTGGCCGTATTCCACGAGGTTGAGATGTCGCCTCCTATGACGTCAGACTCGACGTATGTTATGACGCGTTTCGCCATGCTTCAGATGCTTTTTACGTCTGGGCCCGAGACTGAGCGCCCCACGGCCCGAGACTGAGCGTCCCGGGGGCCGAGGCCGAGCATCCCGGGGGCCGAGGCTGAGCGTCCCGGGGGCCGAGGCCGAGCATCCCGGGGGCCGAGGCCGAGCGTCCCGGGGGCCGAGGCTTTCCGGGTGCCGAGGCCGAGCGTTCCGGGGCCCGAGGCCGAGCGTCCCGGGGCCTTTGGCTGAACGTCCCGAGGCTGAGTGCCCCGGGGCCCAAGGCCGAGCGTCCCGAGACTGAACGTCCTGCGGGTGGTCCTGGCCTGCTTCTGGCTGCGAGTGTCCTGTAGGACGAGTGGATGTCCCGGGGCCGCGCGAGCAGAGTGTCTGAGGCTGACGTCCTGAGCTGATCCTGCGGCGCGAGCGAGTCATCCCACAGGCTCGGGAGGCTGAGAGCGCTGCGGCCCTAGGTGAGCGTTCACCGAGGCAGAGCCGTTCCCGACGTCAGAGGCTTCAGCATTCCAGCGGCTGGAGCTAGTGTCACTTAGCTGAGCATCCTGCGGTCCGGGAGGCAGAGCGTCCTGCGGACCGAAGTGAGCACTCCCACGGCCTTGAGTGCTGAGCGTCCTGGCCCCGAAGCTTGAGCATACCCCACGCTGAGGCTGAGCGTCCTGCGGCCCGAAGCTGAGCATCCCACGGCCTGAGGCTGAGTGTCTTGAGGCCCGAAGCTGAGCATCCCACGGCCTGAGTTCTAGCGTCCTGCGGCCCGAGCTGACATCCCACGGCCTGAGTGCCTGAGCGTCCTGGCGGCCCGAAAGCTGAGCATCCACGGCCTGAGGTCTAGCTCCTGCGGCCCGAAGCTGAGCATCCCACGGCCTGAGGCTGAGCGTCCTGCGGCCCGAAGCTGAGCATCCCACGGCCTGAGCTGATCGTCTGCGCCCGAAGCTGAGCATCCCACCGCGAGGCATGACGTCCTGCGGCCCGAAGCTGAGCATCCCACCGCCCTAGGCACTGAGCGTTCCTGAGATCGTATGGGTTCCTCAGGCGACTGAACGCCAGCGGAGATTTGGTCGCAGTGAGACCAAATGTCCGATTCCGTGAGGCGCTCGACCCTTCCCTCCTCTGCCTCCAGAGTCTCTCAGGCCAAGGGTCAAGCTACCCATCAACCGTTGGTCAGGGTTCTTTTTATCTGTTGGTTCAATAAAAGGTGTCACTACCCGCTCTTTCACCCTCCTTTCTTTCTTCACTACATGGAAGGAACACAGCTCCCCCTCCACCTTCCTGCCCCTAACACGTTAATAACATGTTAGAGAAGTGTCACAGTGTTACCGGGTGTCTCTGTGTTTTCTCTGCAGCGGCCAGTGACGAGAGGAAAGACTCCAACCCGTTCTATTACGGTGAGAGACGTGGAACTATATGGGAATGTTTCAGCCCGTTTTACCATTAATGTCGCCCGTTAATATTAGGGATGCGCACCGCTCACGTTAATATTAGGGATGTGCGCCGTGCCCGTTAATATTAGGGATGTGCGCCGCTCACGTTAATATTAGGGATGTGCGCCGTGCCCGTTAATATTAGGGATGTGCGCCGCTCACGTTAATATTAGGGATGCGCGCCGAGCCCGTTAATATTAGGGATACGCACCGCTCACGTTAATATTAGGGATGCGCGCCGCGCCTGTTAATATTAGGGATACGCACCGCGCCCGTTAATATTAG
>WSYH01004550.1:0-52218 GCA_036426205.1 Ascaphus truei | reverse complement strand
CCCCCCCACACACACCCCTGGCTGCGGAGCAAAGGTTTTGTGTGAAATGTGCAGTATTTCCCTGGATTTCAACACATTTTCAGCTTTGCCCAAAATGAGTTCTGATTTCCCTCTGATGAGTAAGCACTCCGTCTCCGAGCCATGTTCCTGCCTGTTGCTTGTGGGCCTCGGAGCTACCCAGAGGGTGATGGTTTTATCCCGAAGTAGAGGGGGGAGTTTCTGGGGTGGGATACGGATTAGCCACGGGCCCCTGGAAGCAAACGTTTCTGTGTCTATCTAGGTCAGGAGTGGCCAACGCCAGTCAACGAGGGTCACCAACTGGCAGAGCCGCAGACAGATTTCCCGATTGCTCACCGATTGAGCCACCTGTGCTGAAGCAGGGATATCCTTAAAACCTGGGCGGTCGGTGGCCCTTGAGGACTGGAGTTGGCCAGCCCTGAACTCAGTGGTCTACCTGGTTTTCTGTGCAGCTCCTAACAAAGAGAAGCTTCCTCTCCGGCCTCCTGCACACATTCTCATGCCATGAGAATTCTGGGAATAATTGGGGTATTTGACCCCTCTGTACATAACCCTCCGCTTGCACACCCCAGTGTGTTCCATTGGGACACAACTCCATATCTGGTGTGTAATCTAATATATCCATGTGCCAAGGTCTGCTCACAGTTAACGTCTCTCAATGAACTACATGGAGGGCCAACTGGGAATCGCCAAGGTGCCCTTCAGGAAACTCCAAGTTCTTCACTGTGATTCTGCACCCCTCCCCCTCTCCTAACATCTCCTGACAGCCTGTGATTAGGGCCACATTTCAATTTCTTGCGCATTCACAGCATGTTAAATATATTTCCAATAATTCAAATAAAACAAGGACAGAAATTAGTGTTTTATTGCTGGAGATGTAAGGAGAACCACATGGCACAGCACTATATATCCTATATAGGGTGCAGTGCGTTGCAAACCTCTCCAGCAATGATCAGGGGAAGAGGGGAGGTGGGAGGCGTGACCTGTCACATGTATGTATATCTTTATTTATTTAGCGCCTTCCATGTGCACAGCGCTGCGCAGCAGTAACAGGCGTGACATCATCGTATAACATCATCATATAACACATAATGGGAACAAGCATAAAAGTAACAATAGGAAGTCCCCGCCCCGAAGAGCTTACAATCTAAGTGTTTGATTTATGAATGTCACTTGTTTGGGTTCCCTAATAACACAGGGCCCCTGGTGGTATGGGGTGGGGGGCTCTCCTCCCTTCTCCTTCCCGCTGAGTGCTGCAATGTTTCTCTTTGTGGGCGGGATTCTGAGGGGCGGCTCATTTTATCTCCTCGTTTTCTGCTTTTGAAGCTGTGTTTTATTATTATGCCGGAGTGGTGGGGGGGGAGAAAAAAATCTTCATTTAAATGCACACAGAGGCCCCGACTGCTGCATTAGTGGAATTAATTTGAATAGATTGTGTGGAGGGAGCGCAGGGGACAGACGTGACACGGACGTCCTTGAGTCAAATATGAAAGGGATAAAAGTGAACGCACAGATCGCCCCGGTGGCTCAGACACACGGGGGGTGGCTGTGTCAGACCCGCAGGGACCGGACTTTATTCCTAGCTGTCAGATTGAAACTTTAGCAGAGTGGTGGAGAAGGAGGAGGGACGGTGGTGTTTATTTGGTTGCTGGTGGCGTGGCAGGGCTGTTTTCCACTGTTTGCCTCTGATTAGGAAAGGCGGCGTTATTAAATTGGAGGCCGCAACTTAACCCCCTTAGTAAATCTGTCTGTGTAAAGTAACTGTGCGCCTCATTTGCATGTCATTTCCCAGAATCCCTGCCTGCAGTGGAAGCACAATGCTAAGAGATAATGGGGAAAGGCGGGGTGAGTCGTGTGAATGTGTCACACGCGCGGGATTTGTACTTAAAGTCACAATGTAACACTGACAATCCTTGTTCCCCTCACTCTGGCCAGGTCAGCAGTTGACCTATCTGAGCAGCTCTTAACGCTGGTTTGTCCCCCTGGGAGGGACTCGCGTGCCCTGTGAGGCACGCTGCCCTGTGACGCACCGTACCCTGTGATGCACCGCGCCCTGTGACGCACTGCGCCCTGTGACGCACCGCGCCCTGTGACGCACCGTGCCCTGTGACGCACCGTGCCCTGTGACACACGCTGCCCTGTGACGCACGCTGCCCTGTGACGCACCGTGCCCTGTGACGCACGCTGCCCTGTGACGCACCGTGCCCTGTGACGCACGCTGCCCTGTGACGCACCGTGCCCTGTGACGCACCGTGCCCTGTGACGCACCGCGCCCTGTGACGCACCGCGCCCTGTGACACATCGTGCCCTGTGACGCACGCTGCCCTGTGACGCACCGTGCCCTGTGACGCACACCGCTGTGTCTCCGGTTTTCCTGGAGCCTTTGTGTTGCCTCAGCCACATTTGACTGTTGACACAAATTGATGGCTCCGTATCTTGCAGAGAAATATCCAGCTTTTCTTTGCCTTTTTCTTGGCAACTGTAATCGAAATGTAAATAGAGGGGAAACCAGCTTCTCCGCAGAGCTCCCGTCACCAGCTACACGTGGGGCTCAGGGTCACGATTTCACGAATTCAGAATTAAACAACAAAAACTATTTGTATGTATATATGTGTGAGTGTATATTTATACTGTGTCAATGTGTATACGTGTCAATGTGTGACGTGTCAATGTGTGACGTGTCAATGTGTGACAGTGTCAATGTGTGACTGTGTGAATGTGTGCCGGTGTGAATGTGTGACGGTGTGAATGTGTTACTGTGTGAATGTGTTACTGTGTGACGGTTGACGGTGTGAATGTGTGAATGTGTGACGGTGTGAATGTGTGACGGTGTGAATGTGTGACGGTGTGAATGTGTGACGGTGTGAATGTATCTTTACCCCTTTGCTGACAGAGGGGCATTCAATCCTCTGCTAGGTTAATTTTTTTCCCCATTTCAATTTTCTTCCCTCTCTCCTTCTCACCCCTCCCCCCACTTTATCTCTCTCTCCCTTCCCTCCCTCATTCTCTCAGTTTCTGTCTCTCCCTCCCATCTCTCGCTGAGTCCATAGGACTGCAGCCGTGCGGAGGTGGCCTTAGTTCGCGCGCCTTCCGGGAGCGTGTTGGGGGGCGGGCCAGTGACCGGCCCTGCGCTCCCGTGAGCGCTTAAACTAAAAAAAATTTAAGAGCTACGCCTGCGGAAGCGTGCGCGAGCCCCTGCTAAAGCCGCTCTCATTGCGGCTGCAGGGGCTCACTGGCAAGCGTCAGCGCGCCTCAGCACGGGTCAGCGCCTAAGCGCTGACCCTGGACGCAGCCTCATTCTCTCTGTCCCTACCTTTCTCTCTCCATCTATCTCCTTCTCTCTCTCCCATCTCCTTCTCTCTCTCCCTCTGTGTCTCTCTCTTGCCCTCTGTTTCTCCCCCCTTCTCTGTCCTTCTCTCTCTCTCTCTCTCTTTCTCCTCTCTCTGTCTCTCTCTCTCTCTCTGTGCTATATGATGAGGGGCCCCCTCGTCTCCGCGCTCCTCACCACCGCAGCCTCTCTGCTTCCCTGTCTGGTCAGCTCTCAGCACTTACACCATTCACTAATAAAGTCAGCGGTAAATCACTAGTGTGATCTAGGTCACTCACGTCAGTGAGTGAGGCTCTTGCCCCTGTGCACTGCCACTCACGTTCTCCTTTTGTATTACGACCCTGCTTAGAGTGTAAGCTCTATGGGGCAGGGAGATAACTTGTATTCACATTTCATCCACTGACCAAAGCGACTTAGAAATCCGTGGTCTGGTAAAAGTGACTTAGAAATCCGTGGTCCAGTGAGAGTGCCTTAGAAATTCGTAGTCTGGTGAAAGTGACTTAGAAATTCGTGGTCTTGTGAAAGTGACTGAGAAATCCGTGGTCCGGTGAAAGTGACTTAGAAATCCGTGGTCCGGTGAAAGTGACTTAGAAATCCGTGGTGGGTGGAAAGTGAATTCTTAGAAATCCGTTTGGGGTCCGGTGATTGGACTAGAAATCCGTGGTTCTGTCGAAAAGTACCTGTTTTCTACGCACCCTCGCAAATCTGCTACCGCCCCGGAGATTTACTTTTCCAAAGAGATTTATACTTTTTACCTCTGACAGCCCCAGAAATCACAGCTCGTCCCCCCCCCCCCCCCCCTGCAGAAAAACCCCAAATACAGGCCCAGCATTCTGGCGTTAACGGGCATTGATCAGTATAACCTGCATTCACTGCACCCATGTTCTGCACGGCACGTCATTTAGCGCAGGGCACAGCCAGACGCCGGCCATTCACCCGAGAAGGCACGTCCCTAACCTTAACACCCTATGCTAATCGGACACCACTTACCCAAAACACCCTTAAAACTCAGGGGGTTTTCAACTCCAGTCCTTAAGCACCGTCGCCCCCCCCCCCCCCCGGCAACAGGTAAGGTTTCCGGATATTCCCGCTGCCGCAAAGGTGGATCAATCAGTGGCTCAGTCTGAGCACCTGTGCTGAGCAGAGATTTCCTTGAAAACCTGACATGTTTGGGGGGGGGGGGAACGACTTGAGGACTGAGTTGAGAACCTCTGTCATAACCCCTTACCCTAACCCCTAATCAGACCCCTTACCCTCTAAACCCCTAATCAGACCCCTTACCCTAACCCCTAATCAGACCCCTTACCCTAACCCCTAATCAGAGCCCTTACCCTAAAACCCCTAACCTTAACTCCCAAACACTAATAATAATCCCTGTAACGTTACCGTGACGGTGAAACGGCGACGGCGAGATGTCCGTACCAGACTTCGCATTCCGATGTAAAGAACATGCTTCATAAATATGTGATGTTTTGTAATGTTTAACCCCTTTGATGCTGAGGGGCTTTAATATTGGTTCCATAAGGTGGCAAAAACATGAGAAAGGTTTACTTCAAGGACACTGGGCCATATATACTGAGGGGTGCTAAGGTGAATGGGCTATATAAGGTGCCTTATGCTTAGCACTGCTAGATATAGCCCGTGTTTGTCCCGTGTAGAAGGTAAGTTGTATGCAGGGCGTTCTCTTTGCGATCCACAGTTGCTTGTAAGTGATTGCTATGATGTTTGAGGTGAGCTGTCCGCTTATAGGGCCAGGGGACCCTGGGGAGAGGATGCGCCCTACTACTCTGCAATGTAATGCATGTTATAGTAGAGACTGATTTTCTCTGCATGGTATAAACTGCTCTGCATGGGATAGAATACTCTGCTCTGCATGGCACAGACTGCTCTGCATGGCATAGAATACGCTGATCTGTATACTCTGCTCTGCATGGCACAGACTGCTCTGCATGGGATAGAATACTCTGCTCTGCATGGCACAGACTGCTCTGCATGGAATAGAATTCTCTGCATGGTATAGAATTCTCTGCATGGTATAGAATTTCTGCATGAATAGAATGCTCTGCAGGAATAGATGCCTCTGCATGATGATGAATTCTCGCATGGAATAGAATGCCGGAGCAAGGTATAGACTTCTCTGCAGGATGGAATAGAATGATGTGATGGTATAGATTCTCTGAATGTGGTATAGAATTATTGAATGGAATAGAATGCTGTGCAGGTATAGAATTCTCTGCCTGGTATTAGAATCTCTGCATTGTATATAAATTCTCTGACATGGAATAGAATTCTATGAATGGCTATAGAATTCTCTGCATGGAATGGAATTATCTGCCAGGGTATAGACTTCTCTGCAATGGACTGAAGCTGATGTACAGGTATAGAATTATCTGCATTGTATAAGAATTCTCTGATGGGAATAGAATGCTGTGCATGGTATAGAATGCTGTGCATTTGGGGGGGGTTTTTAGAATGCGGGCATGTGGTATAGATTCTTCTGCATGGAATAGAATTCTCTGAATGGTATAGAATTCTTATGCATGGAATAGAATGTGTGCATGGTATTAGGAATTCCATGCAGGAATAAATTCTCTGCATGGTATAGAATTCTCTGCAGGTATAGAATTCTCGCAGGGATAGATGCGTTGCATGGGATAGAATTCTCTGCATGGTATAGAATTCTGTATGGTATAGATCTCTGCCAAGGAATAGAATGCTTCTAGGCATGGTATAGAATTCTCTGCATGGAATAGAATGATGTTGATGGTTATAGAATTCTCTGCATGGTATAGAATTCTCTGCAGGGAGTGAATGCTGTGCATGGTATAGAAATTCTCTGCATGGAATAGAATGCTGTTGCATGGTATAGAATTCTCTGCTGGTATAGAATTCTCTGCATGGAGTAGAATGCTGTGCATGGTATAGAATTCGCTGCATGGAAGATGCTGTGCATGGTATGAATTTCTTGCACTGGTAAGAATTCTCTGCATGAATAGAATGTGTGCATGATATAGAATTATCTGCATGGTAGAGAATTCTCTGCATGAGATAGATGCTGTGCATTTGGATAGAATTCTCTGCATGGATTAGAGCTGGCATGGTATAGAATTCTCTGCTGGTATAGAAGAATCTCTGCATGGAATAGAATGCTGTGCATGGATTATAGAATTTCCTCTGCATGGAAGAATTCTCTGCCTGTATTTGCCATGAATAGAATTCTTGCAGGGTATAGAATTCTCTGCATGGATAGAACTGATAATTAGAATGCTCGCATGGTATAGAATTCTCTGCATGAGAATGATCTCTCTGATGGTATAGAATTCTGCAAGGTACAGCTTGACTGTGATGGTTATAGAAGTCTCTGCATGGTAAAATTCTCTGATGGATCTAGAATGTGCATGCATAGTTTCTGCATGATAGAATTCTCTGCATGTATAGGAATTCTCTGCAATATGAGAACTTCTCTGACATGGAATAGAATTCTCTGCATGGTAGAGAATTCTCTGCATGGAATGAATTTTGCTGTTTAGATTCTGCATGGATAGAATGCTGTGCATGATGATTCTTGCAGTATAGATCATGCTGGTGAATGTGTGCCATGTATAGAATATCGCTTTGTGACATTGTAGAGATATCTTGCATGGTATAGATTCTCTGCATGGGAATAGATGCTTGCATGGTGATAAGAATTCTCTGCATTAAACTGTGCGGTAGATCTGGAGATAGAAGCTGGTGCAGGTTAGATTCTGCATGGTATAGAATTCCTCTGCATGAGAATAGAATCTGTTGCATGGTATTTATGAATCTTGCTGTAGATCTGATGGTATAGAATTCTCTGCTTTATAGGTTACTGGATGTATAGAATTCTTGCATGGTATAGAATTCTCGCATGGATACACTGTATGTATTAGAATTCTGCATGGGAATAAGATCGCTCTGCACATGGTATAGAATTCTCTGCATGTTAGAATCTCCCAGGAAATAGAATCGTGCATGGTATAGATCTCATGGTTAGAATCTTGCTCGTATGCGGATGGTAGAATTCTCTGGCATGGAGAAGGTCATGGTATAGAATTCTCTGCATGGTATTATAGGAATTCTCCTGATGGAGAAGCTGTGCAGTATATAATTCTCTGCATGGAATAGGAATTGCTCTCATGGTATGCAATTCTCTGCATGGTATAGAATTCTCTGCATGGAATAGAATGCTCTGCATGAGTATAGAATGAACTCTCTGCATGGTATAGAATTCTCTGCATGGAGTAGAATGCTGTTGGCATGGTATAGATCTCTTCATGGAATAGAAGCTGTGCCCATGGTATAGAATTCTCTGCAGGTATAAAATTTCGACATGGAATAGACTGCTGTGAAGTATAGAATTCTCTGCAATGGTATAGAATTCTTGCAGTGTATATATTCTCTGCATGAATAGAATTATCTGAATGGTATAGAAAGAATTCTTCTGCATGGAATATAGAATTCTTATGCAGTGGTATAGAAATTCTTGCATGGAATAGAATGCTGTGGCATGGTATGAATTCCTCTGCTGGTTATTAGAATTTCTGCATGGAATGAATGTGTGCTGGTTTATAGATGCTGTTGCATGTATAGAATGCTGTGTATGAGTATAGATCTCTGCATGGAATAGAATTCTGGCATGGTATAGAATTCTCTGCCGCGGAAATAGAATGTGTGCATGGTATAGAATTCCCTGCATGGAAATAGAATTTCTGCGTATGTGTGCATGGGTATAGAAATTCTCTGGCATGAATACGAATGCTGTGCACGGTATAGAATTCTCGCATGGTATAGAATTCTCTGCAATGGAATTAGAAGCTGTGCAGGGTATTACGAATAGATTCTGATGGTATAGGAATTCTAGCCATTGTATATAATTTCTGCATGGATTAGAATTCTCTCATGGTATAGAATTCTCTGCATGGAATAGAATCTCTAAGCATGGTAAATTGCCTGCATGGAATGAATGCTGTGATAGGTATAGAATTCTCGCAGGGTATAGAATTCTCTGCATGGAATAGAATGCTGTGCATGTTATAGAATGCTGTGCCATGGTATAGAATGCTGTGCATGGTATAGAATTCTCTGCATGGAATAGAATTCTCTGCATGGTATAGAATTCTCTGCATGAAGAGAATTGTGCGGCATGGGTTATAGAATTCCCTGCATGGTAATAGAATCTCTGCACTGGTATAGAATTTCTGCATGAATAGAATGCGGCAGTAAGAATTTGCATGGTATAGAATTCTCTGATGAGAATAAGAAGGCTGAATGCATGGTATAGAATTCTCTATGCATGGTATAGAATTTCTCTGCATGTGTATAGAATTCTCTGCATGGAATAGAATTCTCTGCATGGTATAGAATTATCGATCTGCATGAATAGATATTGCTCGCATGGTATAGAATTCTAGTCATGAATAGAATTCTTGCATGGTATAGAATTTCTTGGCATGGGTATAGAATTCTCTCGCATGGAATCGAATGCTGTGCATGGATAGAAGCTGTGCATTTGGGTATAGAAATGCTGTGCATGGTAAGAATATTCTGCAGGAATCGAATTCTCTGCATGGTATAGAATTCTTGCATGGAATAGAATGCTGTGCATGGATATAGAATTCCTGTGGAATAATTCTCTGCATGGTAGAATCTCTGCATGATAGAATTCTCGCAGGATAGATGTCGATGGTATAGAATTCTTGCATGGAATAGAATGCTGTGTGCATGGTATAGAATTATCGCTGGTATGAATCCTGCATGGAGTAAATGACTTGCATGGTTTAGAATTCCTGCATGGAATAGAATGTGTGCATGGTATAGAATTCTCTGCATGGTATAGAATTCTCTGATGGAATAGAATTCTCTGAAGAATAGAATGCGCTCATGGTATGGTATAGATCTCTGCATGGAATAGAATGCTGCATGTATGAATTCTATGCATGGTTATAGAATTCTCTGCATGCGTAACTGCTGCCTGGTAGTAGAATTCTTGCATGGAATAGAAATGCTGGCATGGTTATAGAATTTTCTGCATGGTATAGAATTCTCTGCATGGAGTTAGAATGCTTGCCATGTATAGAATCTCTGCATGGAATAGAATGTGTGCATGAAGAATTCTCTTGCATGGTATAGAATTCTCGCCTGATAGACTGCATGTGCATGGTTAGAATTCTCTGCATGGTATAGAATTCTCTGCATGGAATAGAATGCTGTGCATGGTATAGAATTCTCTGCATGGTATAGAATTCTCTGCATGGAATAGAATGCTGTGCATGGTATAGAATTCTCTGCATGGTATAGAATTCTCTGCATTGTATATAATTCTCTGCATGGAATAGAATTCTCTGCATGGTATAGAATTCTCTGCATGGAATAGAATTCTCTGCATGGTATAGAATTCTCTGCATGGAATAGAATGCTGTGCATGGTATAGAATTCTCTGCATGGTATAGAATTCTCTGCATGGAATAGAATGCTGTGCATGGTATAGAATGCTGTGCATGGTATAGAATGCTGTGCATGGTATAGAATTCTCTGCATGGAATAGAATTCTCTGCATGGTATAGAATTCTCTGCATGGAATAGAATGCTGTGCATGGTATAGAATTCCCTGTATGGAATAGAATTCTCTGCATGGTATAGAATTCTCTGCATGGTATAGAATTCTCTGCAAGGAATAGAATGCTCTGCATGGTATAGAATTCTCTGCATGGAATAGAATGCTGTGCATGGTATAGAATTCTCTGCATGGTATAGAATTCTCTGCATGGAATAGAATTCTCTGCATGGTATAGAATTCTCTGCATGGTATAGAATTCTCTGCATGGAATAGAATGCTGTGCATGGTATAGAATTCTCTGCATGGTATAGAATTCTCTGTATGGTATAGAATTCTCTGCAAGGAATAGAATGCTCTGCATGGTATAGAATTCTCTGCATGGAATAGAATGCTCTGCATGGTATAGAATTCTCTGCATGGTATAGAATTCTCTGCATGGAATAGAATGCTCTGCATGGTATAGAATTCTCTACATGGTATAGAATGCTCTGCATAGTATAGAATGCTCTGCATGGTATAGAATTCTCTGTATGGTATAGAATGCTCTGCATAGTATAGAATGCTCTGCAGTGCTTGCCCTCTGGCATTGTTATGGTTAATGCCAGGATGGTGCACACGTTACCAGCTGCCTACAGAGGTAATGTTTAAGTCTGGGACATCTGTGGACTGAGGGCCATTTCAAAAGATACCATTTATGGTCAAAGTCTGCCCACGTTGACTCACAAGTTAAACACCGAGATCTGCATTTCCACTGAGCTTTATTTTTAACTCTGCTGTTTGTCTTGGAATTTTTCTGTGAGGGTCTCACGGGCAGTTCCCTGCATCGAAACTTTCGTTTTGTATGTTATCTGTTCTTCACATTAAGTTTCTTTTTCACTTTGGGTGAGGATTTACTGGGGAAAAAACAAGATAAACGGAACAAATTCCAGAGGCACAACGTGTAAACACAGTCAGAGCGCACACAGAATATACACAGCATGTGTACACACCCAGAGCACACACAGACTATACACAGCATGTGTACACACCCAGAGCGCGCACAGAATATACACAGCATGTGTACACACCCAGAGTGCACACAGACTATACACAGCATGTGTACACACCCAGAGCGTGCACAAAATATACACAGCATGTGTACACACCCAGAGCGCGCACAGAATATACACAGCATCTGTACACACCCAGAGTGCACACAGACTATACACAGCATGTGTACACACCCAGAGCACACACAGACTATACACAGCATCTGTACACACCCAGAGCACACACAGACTATACACAGCATGTGTACACACCCAGAGTACACACAGACTATACACAGCATGTGTACACACCCAGAGCGCGCACAGAATATACACAGCATGTGTACACACCCAGAGCGCGCACAGAATATACACAGCATGTGTACACACCCAGAGCACACACAGACTATACACAGCATGTGTACACACCCAGATCGCGCACAGAATATACACAGCATGTGTACACACCCAGAGTGCACACAGACTATACACAGCATGTGTACACACCCAGAGCGCGCACAGAATATACACAGCATGTGTACACACCCAGAGCGCACACAGACTTTACACAGCATCTGTACACACCCAGAGCGCACAGAATATACACAGCATGTGTACACACCTAGAGCACACACAGACTATACACAGCATCTGTACACACCCAGAGCGCGCACAGAATATACACAGCATGTGTACACACCCAGAACGCACACAGAGTATACACAGCATGTGTACACATCCAGAGCGCACACAGAATATACACAGCATGTGAACACACCCAGAGCGCACACAGAATATACACAGCATCTATACACATCCAGAGTGCACACAGAATATACACAACACGTATATACAGTCAGAGCACACACACAGATTATACACAGCACGTGTACACTGCCAGAGCAGAATATACATAATATGTGAACACACCCAGACTAAACAGAAAACATACAGGACCCTGTATGTAACTGGATGAAAGAAGCTATTTTGCCCTTAAACTTGCTCTGAAAGCCATTTCCACCGGGCCTACCGCTGTCAGTGTATAAATAAACGTTGTATCTGTGTGATGCCGCTAGCAGTTACTGTAGGGGAGCCGCACTGTGTCGGAATGTACCCTGTGATTGCTGCTCTGTGTCGCCTCTCTAAGAACTAGCTGAACTTTTCCTAACTCTCATGTTCTGGGGACTTTCCAAGTTTCCTTTGAGTTGATTTTTGTTTGGCCTTTGGGTTCCCCTGGGTATAGTTTCTGGGAGTTAGTGGAATCCTGAGCTGGCTCTGTGGATTCCTGGAAGGGAGGAAGGTGATGTTGGAAACAAGACTGTTCTGTTCTTTTCACTATTGCCCACTAAGCACCTAAGAGAGCCAGGCTACGTGTAAACGGATTGAAAAGGGGATCCGCACAGAGAGCTTACAGTCTATTGAGCGTTCTGCGGCGCTGCTTCGCTGTACCGCCGAAGAGCTTAGTCCCATCCACTTGTGTAGAGCGGATCTGCCCGCCAGCGCTGGGATGTAACGTCACATACGTACAACAGAGGTGTTATGTCGGGAGACGTTTCGGTAGGATAGAGACATTGTGCAATCCAAGGAGCTGAAATTCCTTCTCTACAAGGCTGAGTCCATAGAGACTCCAGCCGTGCGGAGGCGTGTCGGGGGGCGGGCCAGTGATGTCACGGAGCTGGTTAGCCCTCATTGGGCGAACCGCTCACGTGACCCGGCCCTCCGCTCCCGTCAGCGCTTAAACTAAAAATGTTTTGTCTGCTACGCCTCCGCACGCCTGCGGAAACGTGCGCGAGCCCCTGCTAAAGCCGCTCTCATTGCGGCCCCAGGGGCTCACTGACAAGTATGAGCGCGGCTTAGAGGCTAAGCGCTGACCATGCCCACGGCCTAAGGAGCATTTCTGAGACCGGGTTTTTTTATATATATTTTATGACATAATAAATGAGTGTGATTGCATAAACATTCATTTAAATGTCATAGATACATTTTAATCAATGTAAAACAACAGAAAATCCCGCGTGTGCACATTCACATGACTCAAACAGGTCTGAACATCTGCCTTTCCCCACTATCTCTTAGCATACACTGCTTCCGCTGCAGCCGGGGATTCTGGGAAATAACATGCAAATGAGCTCTCGCAGTGTGTCACTATTTGCTTCTTGCACATCAATGTAAAAAAAAAATGTGAGCTCCATCTTAGTATTCGATTCTGGGTCACCCGTAGAGACCAGCGCCAATATCCCTATGGGGACGCTAAGATCATTCAAGTAAATGGGATGTAATGTGCCTTGTAACTTAGCACCCCTTAGTACATTTGGCCCTTAACGTCTTTGTTGTCGTTGTGTTGGAATTGGACATATCAAGCAAGGGAACCTTCTTACTTGCTGAAGTGTTTATTTGGGGCAACAACATACAGTACATATAAAAAGTGGGAACAAGTACTGAGGGAACACTGGGACATGAGAGTAATGGAGGGGGGGGAGCAATGGGGAAGTGGGCTAAATGCAGGATATAGGGATAGGTAAAAATCAGTCACTTTACAGGATAGGAGAGATGACAGCTCAGGGTGGCTGCTGGTACTAAGAGATGGAATGCTGGCCTGGGCTGATGGGAAATTAACTGGGACAATACCACTTGGCAAGGCATTGTTGCAACAGCTAGGCTGAGGAGTGCTGGCAGCCTGAAGACAGAGAAAAAACACAATCCTGATCCAGGACAAACCCTTTTCACCTCCCTCCACTCCATGCTGTTTCCTCCTCTCCTTGGCCCCACCCCTGGGCTCCTTACACCCCCTCCTGATGTACTGCATTACTCAGCAGCAGTGAATCAGGATAGAGGAAGCTGCCCAGCCCCCTAGCAGCAGCCCTGTTCTCTCCCTGCTCAGGGAAATCCTGCAGCCCCCCAAGCCGGTCAGGTCACTATGTCCAGAGAGGTAATACCGGTATACACATACACGCCCAGAGAGGTAATACCGTTCTACACCATACACAACGCCCAAGAGGTAATACCGGTATCCACATACACGCCCATAAGTAATACCTGTATCACATACACGCCCATAGAGGTAAACCGGTAACCAACATGCCCAAAGTTATACCGTATAATACATACACGCCCAGAGAGGTAATACCGGTATAAAATATACCCTACACGCCAATAGTAATACCTTAACACATACCACGCCAGAGGTAATACCGGTATAACACATACAACTCCGCGAGAGTAATACCGTATACACTACCGCCCATAAGTATCCGGTAACCACAATACACGCCCTCGAGTAATCCGTATAAAGCACACCTACAAACGCCCCAGAGGGAATAACCCCTGTAAGACCCCTCCCTCCCGAGAGGAAATACCTGTATACACGATACAACCCCATAAGGTATACCTGTAACACAGCCGCCCAGAGATGTATACCTGTATAACACAATACCCCCCAGTGTAATAAACCCGGTATACACATCCACGCCCTAGAGGGGTTACCGGTATAATACACACGCCCATCGAGGTAACCGGTATACAGTCACATACACAACCCAAGAGAGGTAATACGGTATCATCCACGCACAGTAGAGGTAATAAATATACCTATCACACAGCACCCCGGAGAGGTATACGGTATCACATACAACTCCAGAGATGGGGTATAACCGATTACCCATACAAACGTGCCCAGAGCATGTAATACCGGTAAATACACATCTACACGACCAGATGCGGATTGAATTACGGTATACACATACCTGTCCCAGAGAGGTGGATACCGGTATACACATCTACATCCACGAGAGGTAATCGCCGGTATCACACCTATACAATCTAACCAGAAGGTAATACTCGGGTCAACATACAATCACCTAACCCACCCGAGAGTTATAGCTAAGTATACCCACATACACCCCGCATTTAAGCGTGAACTCCGGTAGTTCTACACATCATCACGGATCGAACGCCCGAGAGGTAATACCGGTATACACATAACACCCAGAGGGTACCCGGTATAACACAAACACAACCCAATAGGTACTACCGGTATTAAAACACATAAACACCGCAGAGACGGGTAATGGACCGGTATCTACATACACGCCATAGAGGTAATACCTTATCCACACATACACCCCAAATAGGATATCCCACCGGTATACAATACACGCCCAGGAGGGTAAACCGGTATACACATACACCCCAGAGAAGGTAATAACATAGGTAACACATACATGTCCAGAGAGGTAATACCGGTATACACTACATGTCCAAGATAGGTAATACCGGGGTATACACTACCCCGCGAGGGGGGGCCACCATAAGGTAATACCGTATAACACATACACACCCCATAGAGGTAGACCGTAGAAAAAATACAGCATACCCACCCCAGAGAAGTAATCCTGTATACACAGATCCACTTCCCAGAGGGTAATCCACCGGTATACACATACACGTCAGAGAGGTAATACCGTATAAACATACATCCAGAGAGGTAAACCGGATACACATACAATGGTCCAGATAGGTATACCTGTAATCGTACAATCCATGGTCCAAGAGGTAATACCGGTAAATACACCTACCCAGCCCAGACGTTTAATCCCGTATCCCCATACAACGGCCCAGCGAGGTAATACCGGTATCCACAATACAACACGCCCAATAGGTATAACCGTATAAACACATACAACACGCCCAAGAGGTAATAAACGGTATCCACAACACACCCATAGGTTAATACCGTAGAAGAACACATACACGCCCAGAGAGGTTGAATACCCGGTATAACCCATACAACAGCCACGCCCAAGAGGTATAACGGTATCAAAATACATACACGGCCCATAATTTGATACCGGTATAACACTCAGGCCCGAGAGGTAACCCGGTATCACATACACGCCCAGATAGGTAATACCTTATACAACTACACACGCCCAGAGAGGTTAATACGGTATACACATACAAAATCAAAACACGTAAGCCCCAGAGAGGTAAACCGTTACACTACACGCCCAGAGAGGTAAATCCGGTTCAAAACACATACACAAAACTCCCAGAGCTAATACCGGTATACACATACAATACAAGCCCAAGAGGTAACATAACCGGTATCCCAATACACATCCCGCCCAGAAGAATTAACCGAGATCACTACCTCCGAGAGGTAATACCATAAACCGGTATAACACATCCCGCCCAGAGAGGTAATAATCGGTAAACACATACTGCCAGTAAGTATACCACCGTATATCACATACACGCCCAGAGAGGTAAAACCGAATACACTACATGCCCGAGGGTAAACCGTATACACATACCGCCCAGGAGAGGTAAGACCGATATACAACATACATGCCCAAGAGTTGATACCGTTATACACTACACCACCGGGACAAGAAGTTATACGGTATAACATCACTCCAAGTAATCCGGTATACCTACAAACCGCAGATAATACACGGTACCCATCACACGCCCATCAAGATGTAAACTACCGTATACACTCCACTCCCATAGATGTACTACCGGTATACACAAATCACTTCAGAGAGGTAATACCGTTATACACATACAACACGCCCAGAGAGGAATACCCTTATAGCACATACAAAACAACCCACCCCATAGAGGTATACCGTTTATACACATACAACTCCCAGAATATGTTAATACGGTATAAACACATACATCCAGAAGGTATCCGTATAACACATACCCCCGAGAGGTAATACCGGTATAAACACATCACGCCCATATAGGTAAGACCGGTATAACACATACAACACCGCCCGAGGGTTCTACCTGGTAGACACAACAAGCCAAGAGTTACTCCCTATCAACACTACAACCACGCCAAGATTAATCCCCGGTATAACACTACACGCCCAAGAGGTAATAAATACCGGTATCCACCTGACTCCCCGAGATGTAATACCGGTAATCACATACACCCCCAGATAGGTATCCAGAGGTATAACACATACCAGCCCATGAGAGGTAATACCGGTACTACACAATACACCCAGAGAGGTTAGCAACCGGTATACACATAACCTCCCAGAGAGGTAATACCGGGTATACACAATACAACGCCCAGATATGTATACCGTATACACATCCACTCCCAGAGAGTAATACCGGATAACACATACAAAAGCCCAGATGAAGGTAATACCGGTATACACAGACACGCCCAGAGGTAATACCGGTAGACACCTCAACGCCATCGTATACCGGTATACACCTACCCCCCAGAGATTAATACCGTATACCCTACACGCCCAGAGAGTAATAACCCGGTAATACACATACAATACACACGCGCCAGATGAGTAATTACTGGTTAACATACATGCCCACGAGGTAGACCGGTATACACATACACAAAACGCACAATAGGGTAATACACGATATACACATCATGCCCAGAGCAGGTAATACCGTATACACATACCAAAAAACGCCCATAGAGTTAATACCGCTATACACAATACCACACGCCCAGAGAGGTGATACCGGTATAAACACATACCCCCAAGAATTATAACCGGTATACACATACCGCCCAGAGAGGTAATCCGGTATACGCACATACACGAGCCGCAGAAGGTAATACCGGTATACACATCCACGCCCAGATAGGTAAAACCGGTATCCCCATACACTCCCCAGAGAGGAAGACCGGTAAACCATACACCACTGCCGAATAGTATAATACGTATACACATACCACCCCGAGATGTAAGTACCGGTACGCACATACAACCACCCGAGAGGTAATACCGTATACACTACACCCCAGAGGGTAAGACCGGTATACACATACAATACACGTCCAGAGAGTTAATACCAGGTAGACACAGACAAACCCCAGATAGGTAATATCCGGCGTAAACCACATAACACGCCCATAGAGGTAATACCGTTAAACAATACAACGCCCAGAATAGGTATACCGGTATACCCAACCGCACGCCCCGAGAGGTAATAACGGTATAACACATACACGCGCCGAGAGGTAATCCTTTATACCATCAACGCCCAGAGAGTGGAATCCGCAGCCAACATACACTCCCAGAAGGTAATAACCGGTATGACACATACACGCCCAAGCGGTAATAACCGTTATAACACATACACGCCCCCAGTGTAATACGTATAACAACACATACACACCCAAGAGTACTACCGGTATACCCCTCCTCCCATAGAGGTAATAACCGTTATACAACCTACACACGCCACAGAGGTAATCACCGTATAACACTACACTCCCAAGAGGTGATACCGGATCCACATACACGCCCAGAGAGGTATACTCCGGTATACACAACAACCCAAATGGTAATAACCGTTACACTACAACCACCTCCCAGATAGTTAATAACCGGTATCCCATACACGCCCCAGAAGAGGTAATACCGGTATAATGAACACATACACACTCGCCAGAGATGTAATACCGGTTATAACACATACCACTCCCAGAGAGGTGATCCGGTATACACATCATACGCCCAAGAGGTGAATAACCGTTATAACACTCCCGCCCCAGAGGTACTAAAGAAACCGTTATACCATACATACCTCCCAGAGTAAAACTGGTATACACTAACATGCCCATAGAGGTAAACCGGTAGACCATACACGCCCAGAGAGGTAATACCGATATACAACATACATATCCCGAGAGGTACTACCGTATCACATACACGCCCAGAGATTAAGATCCCGATATACACATACATTCCCAGAGAGGTGATACCCGTATACACTACACACCCAGATAATATCCCACCGGTTTAACAATACACGCCCAAGGAGTAATACCGGTATAACACTACACGCTCAAGAGATTAATAACCGGTATAACACATACACTCCAGAGAGGTAATCCGGTATCCCATCACTCGCAGGAGAGGTCAACCACGGATATAAACACATACAATCCGAGAGGTAATACCGGTATAACCACATACAACCCCGAGATTTAAGACAACCGGTATCACACAATCCCACCCAATCGTAATACCGGGTATCACATACACGCCCATAAGGTCATACCGGTATACACCTACAACAACGTCCAGAGAGGTATACGGTATACCATAACAAAACCCCGGAGGTAGACCGGTATAAGACACACTACACGCCCAGTTGTAATAACCGGTATACACAGCACGGCCCATAGGTAATACCGGTCTAACACATCCACGCCCAGATAGTAATACCGTATCCACATAACACCCTCATAATGGGTATACCGGTATACCTACAACACCCCAGAGAGTTAATACCTTTATAACGACCTCCACTCTCCCGAGATGTATATCCCTGTATAACACATACCCCGCAGATAGGTAATGCCAACCTGTATACCGCCTACACGCCCGAAGGCCTACCTTATAACACATGACCACGCCCAGAAGTTAATACCCGGTATACACATACACTTCCCATAGAGGTAATAACGTTATCCACATACACGCCCCAGAGAGGTAAGACCGTTATACACATACACCACTCCCAATAGGTAATACCGGGTATAACACATACAAATACACCCCGAGAGTAATACCGGTCTACACAGACACCCATAAGGTAATACCTGTATATCACATACACGCCCATAAGGTTAATACCGGTAGAACACATACAAACTCCCAGATAGAAGGTACTACCGTATCATACCACCACAGAGAGGTATCACCGTATACACATACACAACGCCCAGATGGTGAACCGTATACACATATGCCCCGGGGGAAAAAAAAAAAGAGAAGGAAGAGGTATAACCGGTATCACATCCGCCCAGGAGTACTACCGGTATATCACGCTACACGGCCCAAGAGTTAATACCGTATCACACATACACCCGACAGAGAGGTTAATCACGGTTATAACACTACAAAAAACGCCCAATAGTAATACCTGTATACACATACACGCCCAGAGTGGTATACCGGTATACCAACCTACCCCCAGAGAGTAATACCGGTATAACAAACACGCAGAGATACAACGCCCAGAGAGGTAATAGCCGGTATACACATACACACCTGCCCAGAGAGGTAATACGGTAATAACATACCCAGCCCAAAGGTAATAGACCGGTATACACATACACCCCCAGAAGCGTAATACCGATAACACAACATGCTCCCAGAGGTTATACCGTTATACACACACACTCCCAGAGAGGTAATACCGGTATACACATACCCCAGAGAGTGTATACCGGTATACCACATACAACAGCCCAACAGTACATACCTGTTAACACTACAACTCCCGATGAGTAATACCCTGTATACCCTACCGCCAGAGATTAATACCGTCTTACATACACTCACCACACCCATGCAGGTCAAGTCACCTGTATACACATACACTGCCAGAAGAGTAATCCCGGTATAACCATCACGCCAGATAGGTAATACCAGTATAACACATGACACCCCCAGATAGGTAATACCGGTATACATACCAACCCAGAAGAGTTAGTCACATACCGCATGGGTATACGGTACTCAACAAACATCACTCATCAGAGGTATAATCCCGGGTATACACATACACGCCCACGAGAGGTAATAACCGGTATGTACACACATACACTCCCACGAGAGTAAATACCGGTATATCCAGATACACCGCCAGAAGATATAACCGGTAATACTACACTCCCAGAGGAGTATATCCGGTATACCATACAACTCCCAGAGAGGTAATACGCGTAAGCACCACTTCCCTAGAGGTAATACCGGTATACACATACACACTCCCATGAGTAATACCGGTATACACATACACACAACCCAGATAGTAATACGCGGTATACCACAACAACGACCCAGAGAGGTAACCCGGTATACACATACACACGCCAGAGAGGTAATACCCGGTATACGCACTACACTCCCGAAGGATACCGGTTATACACATCAATACCCGCCCAGAGCTGTCAATACCGGTTACACATACACCCATAAGTAATAACCGGTTCAACAGACAACGCCCAGAGTTAATATACCGGTTATACCATACACCGCCAGATAGTATAACGCGGTATAAACAATACCTGGCCCCCAGAGAGTTAATAACCGGGATACACCCAACACACACGCCAGAGATGTCATCCTGGTATACACATACATGTCCCAGAGAAGGAATACCGGTTAACCAATACATGACACCCAGAGAGGTCAATACGGTTACAACATACACACCCGAGAGTAATAATCCGGTATACACATCAACGCCCATAATGTAATATACCAGTATACCCCAATACCCCCCAGAAGGTAATAACCAGTATCCGACATACACGCCCAGAGCGGAAACCTTTACACTACCCCCCATAGAGGTAAGACCGAGTATAAACTATTCAATACAAACACGCCCATAGAGGTAATACCGGTATACACATACAGCACAACGCCCAGAGAGGGTATCCGGTATATCAACATACACACCCGAGAGAATAATACCGGTATCCCATACCGCGCAAGAGATACTACTCGGTATAACACATATCACTCTCAGAGAGGTAAATACCGGTATACCATCCCAAAGCACGCCCAGATGGTAATATACCGTAATACACATAGTGCACATAAGACCAATAACCATGTCCGTATTAACCCTCTACTTCTTTATTAACTGGAACGAGTTCCAATCATGACAGTTTCGGTTCTAATCTGGACACCTGGCGCACGCCACTATCACCGCCAGGATATAGGTGTAACTAGTTCAGCCTCTAAAATCGCCATGGTTGTGCGCCAACCTGGACCCATCACGATGCATCAGAGCTCCCCCTGTACTCCTGCCGTGGCTTATCAAGTTTTACATGTAGTAATGTAGACTTCAGCCCTGTGTGACGTCCTCTGTAAGAGCCTCATCCCGGTGACGCTGCGCGGGCGCTCCCTCCCTTCCCGCGCCGCCACTCCGCATGAAACATATTGCTGCAATGTGTGGTGGGCAGCGTGAGCGATCACCTGCACGTTCTTAGTGCTTGGAGCGCAAGCACTTGATATGGCCGCTTCCTGGCGGCGGTCACGCCCAATGATGGCGTACCAGCTCTGTGACTTCAATGGCTATCCCCCCTGACAATGGCCCACCCCCCGTGTGCGCAACAGCTGGCATAAATCAACTCCCCAGCAGAGCGCGTGATGTCCACTCACCGACCGGTGCATGGATGCTCTCCAGCTCCCTGCCCTGCGCAGCCTTAAGCCTGGTCACATGTCAAATGTAATATTGCATTTCTTCTTCTCGTCAATGTAAATGTTGAGAAACTGATACTCACTATGTGGAAACTACTGACCAAGATCCTGACTCGGCTCCTTTTAGTACTTGAGCTTCAGGAGAATAAAGGGATTTTACCAAAGCACAAGCCGATAAGTGGAGAGGACTGAGTGTTTTGACATTAATATCATTTTTTAGCTTTGGCACCTTACAACGGAATGTCCTGGGTTCCCATTCCCACCATTCCCCCCCCTTCTCTCTCTCTCCCCCTCTCTCCCGTCTCCGACTTTCTCCCTCCCTCTTTTTTTCTCTCCCTCTCTCCGCTTACTCTCTTCCTTCTCTCCCTCTCGTCTTTCTCTTTTTCCTTTTCTCTTCTCTCTCATCTGTTCCCTCTCGTCCCTAACCTTCTCCTCTTTCCTTTTCCTTTCCTTTCCTTCTCCTCTCTCATCCTCTTTCCTCTCCCTCCTCGTTTCCTCGTTTTTCCTTCCGTTCCTCTCTCTCACGTAACTCTTTTTTCCTCCTCTCCCTCTCTTTCCCATCTCTTCAGCTTTGTGTGTTAAACGGGAAGACTCCTCATCCCAGAATGAAATGGCATTTGCCTACGAAGGGCCTGAACCAACGCGACATAATATTCTTGATATAGCTTCTGTTTAACAGTTTCCCTTGGTACCACTCTCCTCTCAACCGAGAGAACTGGGCCAAGTCCTTGTGATGTTGACTGTGCACACGTGGGAATGACAGTCTCATCACGGCATCTCTTTGGCCTCTGCCCATATGGAAGCCTTATTAGAGCAGAACCAGAACGGACCACAAGGACTCCTTATATCCACGGGCATTATACTGTACACGAGGAACCAACTGGGAGAGGAAGGGGAGTGGAGACGATTTGACACCGTGAGTGTAAGAATTAAGCAGGATAAGTGAAGCTCTACATCAGACAGGCACCATTGAGAGCTCTGATGAGTCAGTTTCCAGTGAGGCTCAAATGAATCAGCCATCAGAGAGAAGATGGTCTTCTCTCCCCCTTTGATCATAAGCCCTCTCCCGTCCTTAAACCTTCTCAACTGCTCCCCCACACCTCTGGAATGCCCTTCCTCTCATACCCATACCCTTAGCACCCCCTCGCCACCAACCTGTTAAGACCCCACCTTAAGACACACACTTTCTTAAGAAGCATACGAGTAGCACTGTGGCTAATACATACAATGATACCATGAAATCTTGGCCCCCTGCAGACGCACTTACATCCGAACGCCCTCCCTAATCTCTCTACTCTTTCTACATTCTACCTACCAATTAGATTGTAAGCTTCCCGGAGCAGGGCTCCTTTTCCGAAAGTGTTCTTTATGTCTGAAGCGCTATTCCCATGATCTGTTATTTTTTTATTTTGTTTATTTATGATTGTCAATTGAAACTGGTTGTCAGGGTCGTAGCTGTCCCTGTCCCGAAGCCAGGAGTTGACCTGGCTACACTTTCTAAACGAAAAAAAAACGTTTTTTGAAGCTGCAGCAGCGTCATGGGACGTCGGCAGCCATGCAATCATTCTTGAGAATGATTTCAGACTGCACTTGGATCCCTAACCTCGGTCGCCCCGCCCCCTCCCCCTCCTCAACTCCTGAAAAGTCTGCTGGGGAGGATGTTCCACAATCTCGCCAGCAGATGCTGCGCCCGCCCGTCCCCTCCGAACGCCCGCCCTCCAACTCCTGCCTCGGCAACCCCTGAAACTATGGCCTAGAATGTTCAGCCATCTAGTGTTGAGGCCTAAGTGAGTGGGCTTGTGTAAAGTGCAAGCTTGACTTTTAGGACATTTGCAAATAATTTGGATACTATAGGAACAAAAGTGAGCGGCGTTCGTTAAAACAGATCACTGTAAGAACAAAGTTATTTTTTGTTTGTTTCATGCCTCAAACTATAGTGATAATTAGTTTACATAGGATGCCATGTAACAACTGAACCAAATCTCTAACCAGAAGTCCTCTCTGCGTCTCCTCCTCAAAAATTCCTTTTGAAAACGGAGAGCGGGACTGAACTGCTGCAAAATGAACGGATATTTCCAGGCCCAGGAAACAGAAAACAATCCAAACGTTTGTAACTGCACGGAAGCACCCACCCTTCAGGTGCCGGTGTGAAATAAGTAGTTTTGAGTCTTCAACATCTTCTCCAATCGCCTTGGATTTCTCTTTCTCCCCAAGCGGGCACGAGCACTTTAGCCTCTGTCCCCGCCCCCCCCGCCCCCCCCATAGAAAACAAAGATCAGAGTCAGCATTAGGGTGCAGAAAAGGTACATAAGGTCTGTGGTCTCGAGACAGCTTCCATGTAGCAGAGTTTCACCAGAGCCAGGAATCTGTGCATGTTGAAACACTGCACGTCTGAACCACACGCTAGGAATCCCTCCTGCTCGTTATACTCACTCTGCTTGGCACAGACTTTAAAAGGATCCAGCCAGCCCCCGTGTAGGCCTATTATGGCGCCTTAACATAAGGGGAAGGAGGGGGGAAGCATTACATTTTCTTCTTTGCAGGGGAGCTTAAATGTCAGATGCCAACACGTAGTGCGAGATAATAGCTACTGTATAAAAGAATATTTTACCTTCTCTGCAATAACACAAACACACCCTGAAAATGAGCACGGTGCACTATAAATCCACTGAGTATGACTACGCACGTCCAGCAAAATAAATAACCCGCCCCAAACATTACTGGGACACCCCAAATAATTTGTGACCCAACTAACTCCTAATGTGAAGTCCTCCTGTGGGCAACATACTGTACACAAACAGCATTGCAGGCATGGTGAGGAGGCAGAGCAGAAAGGAGGCAGGTCTGGGCGGAGCAGAGAGCTTCGCACTGCAGCCTGGGCTCCTCAGTCGTGTGTATCTGTAATGTCGCTCTCTGCATCTCCTCGCCGGACAGGATCCTGACAACTGGATTCGGATGAGAGAGAATACAACATCTTATCATGTCCTGGTTATTATTGATAGCTGGACAGCGCACACACAAAGCAACACAAAAACCTTAAAGAATACGGCAATTTGGAACAGGGAGTAGGCATGAGAGGGTCAATTGGTGAATCACTGACCAAAGAGCTTACAATCAAATCTATTTCATCAGTAGTAGCTAGACAGATGGCATGTATCTGCAGAAGTAACCTGTACCTGTTAGGAGGGAGTTTGGATTAACTTGCACTGTGATCTATACATAATATACCCATTTGCTAATTGATTTGTGACGGAAGTGCAGGGGAGCAAAGCTTTGGTATCTAGTGCAGGGCCCACTGTATGCTCTGGAAGCCCAAGGAGTTACTAATCAATCTGGATGTGCTGCAGCCTCTTTGATCCGTCCAGTGTCCTAAGTCACATCATAAATAAAAAATGGCCGCCCCCGTCTCAGTCACTGTGTATGGATGCTGCTCTTCTGGATTGTACCTGCTGTTGTTTTCCTCTCTCCACAGCCCTGCTCTTGTGGGGATCATGGACCTGCCCCCGGCCTGCATACAGTGATCCGCCCCTGCCCTCCTTCCCATGTATTTCTCTCCCTTCCGTCTCACCCCATCTCACTCTCCCGCCTCGCATGTATTTCACTCTGCTTCTCACTAAGGCTGCGGCCCCGCTGGCGCTGAGCGCACTCATGCTTGGAAAGCGCTCCAAGCATGAGCGCCGGGTGTCCTGGCATTTACGCAAGCGCGCGCGGGGGCATTGCGGGTAGTTGAGCGCGCTAGAAAGTTAGTCTTTTTTGTTTACATATGGGCCGAGCTCGGGTGAGCGTGTGTGCCCGCGCACGAGCACTGCGTGAGCGGGGACTTACATATATTTATCTATATATGCAAGTAACCGCGGTAAGCGTCGCCCGCTCAGCGCTAGCGGGGACGCACCCTTACTCCCTCTTTTCCTCACTCACCTCCTCTCCCTCTGTCAATTACCCCACGCTCACCCATTCCCTACCCCCCACAAGATATATACCAAAAAACTTCCCACCCCCAAATATAAAAAAAAATCCCCACCCCCTCAAATATATACAACCTCCCCGCCCCCAAATGCATACAATAAACCCACCTACCCAATACATATATACATATATATATTATACATTAAGTGTCTTTGCTGCATTCAAATAGCACTGGGTCAAAATACTCTATCTCTTGGCTGATATAGTTTCCTGTTACCATGATATGTGGACTTAAATCTGTTATTGACTAACAGTTCAGAATTGGATTGAGCACTGTTTTTGGGACTCATACCCCAAACCACCGACTACGCTATATACACAGTCGCTCATCTGAAGATGACAACAAGCATTTAAAAGTCTTATGCATGTAGGGACCAGCTTAAGTCAGTCTGACGGTGTATATTCATTATTTTTCTATTTTTAATACTGGTATTTGGGTGACTTTTTTCTGTGAATGGAGGAAGACATGGAAGGTTCTGAATCAGAGGGATCTGTGAATGATACGTTTGTTCAGAAATGTGCGGACAACTTGGGGAGAAAGCGTAGGGCAGCATACCTTTTTGATAATGTCCCCCATGATATGGTTGAAGACAATGCTGACTTGGAACTTTACTTCACCAAATTGGAAAAAATACTGTTAACGAACATAAGACTCTGGTGGGACATTACCACACTTGATAACTATGTCCTTACAAAAAGGATCCCCAGAGGTCTTCGCGTTAAAAAGACGCCGTCTTTTGGATTTCCATCTAAAGATTTCGAACAGGAATGGACCAACATATTAGACGAATGTTCCATGAAGTTAATGGACTTGATCATTAAAACAAAAATCCAAGAAAGGATAATTGTGAAGAAGAATATAAAAGACCTACAGCAGAAGCTCAACACATTTAAAGAATTGGAAGACTTCCAATTTTTGGATAAAAAGTTGTCAAAAAATGTTGAGAAAGTGGAAGGTGAAATCATGCTAAAAAAACAGCAAAAATTCGAGAGGGACCGTATGGACTACGAGCGTCACCAAGTCTACGTCTGGCAGAGACCTCCACCATCAAGAAATACTGCACGCCAGGAATTTGGTCAAAAAGGAGTCCAGAATAACAATAAAAAAGATAGATCCAGAAGGTCAACACCAAAAAGATCCATTCTAAAAAAATCTGCAGAAACATCAAGCTTATCGGACATTTCTGATGGAGAAAGTCGCCAACATACAGTATCCTTCTCCACAGACGAGGATACAGATAGATATGGCGAGAATACAGATTATGAAACCCGGAATATGAAACATGGCGAGGCATCCACATCATATGACCTGAGGAGTCAAAAGGCGTCAAAAAACTCCACAAAGGGACAAGGCGCTCGAACAAAAGACGGGGCACAGAAGAAAAGAAAAATCGACCCATGATGGAAGGCCATAACGTTATCAATATTTCAGGGATTATTATTCCAGAGGGTGAAATAGCCGTGTTGAACAAGGGCCTCAACTTCGCCCCCATGAATGATTTCAATTTGTTTAACACGGTTATCGATCTACAGAAATATGTCCGAAAACTGTCTTTAAAAAAATGTTTTGCATCAACAGATAAATCTTACGCTGAACCTCCTCCGCTGGGTGACAGGGATCCTATTGACCCCTCTCAGACAGTTGATGAGCTTCAGGTGGATAGATTATCTTTCAAAGAGTATGGGGTACTTCAGGACATGGTAGATCTTGACAGAGATGATATTATTTTAGATTCCATGAGTACTGAAGAGCAGTTTTCATTTTTGAGTGGTACTAAACATACACAATTTAGGAGTAAGTCTATTTTCTGTCCATCGTTCTCCAAGGGTACTCATTTACAGACCTATGAGAGGCTAGTGGAGAAGGATTTACAGGATCTTGCCAAGGGCTATACATTCACTGTTCCATCCTTTGACAACTTGTCCAAAGAAGATAGAATAAACTTGAATTTGTTAAAAAAGAGGTCTGACATTATCATTAAAAATGCGGACAAAGGGGGAGCAGTGGTTATTATGCATACGGAAGCTTACCGCACAGAGGCCTTGAGACAGCTGCCTAACACACAGGCATATTGTAAGTTAGATAAAGATCCTACACAGTCATATCTAGTGGAGATCCGGGAATTGTTTGATCTCGGCAGGGAATTGGGAGTACTTAATAGTCGTGAGTCATCCTATTTGTATAATCCATTTCCAACTGTACCTATTTTTCACCATCTCCCAAAGATCCACAAAACCTTAGTCTGTCCTCCGGGCAGACCAATTATATATAGCATTGGATCTTTGGGAGATGGTCTATCTAGGTACGTTGATTATTTCTTACAAACTCTGGTAAAAACACTACCCGCTTATCTAAGGGACTTTGCGGACTTGCTTCAAGATATTCAAAGAATCCAATGGCTTAATGGTTACACTTGGGTCACGCTCGATGTAACCTCTTTATACACGATTATTGATCACACTTTGGGCACGAGAGCAATCAGTCACTTTCTCAATCACTCTAATTTAAATTTGGCACAAAACACTTTTTTGTTGGATTCGGTTATGTTTCTGTTACAACACAATTATTTTATGTTCGATTCACAATTTTATTTACAGTCACAAGGCACAGCAATGGGCACGTCATTTGCACCGTCATATTCAAACCTTTATATGGGATTTTGGGAGTCCACTTATATTTTTGGTGACACTAACCCTTTTAGAGAAAATATTATTTTTTACCGTCGCTTTATTGACGACTTATTATTTATCTGGAATGGGGATAATGACACTTTACACGCTTTCTTTGAATATCTTGAGGCGAATACGTATAATCTAAAATTTACACATTCATATAGTGACTCACAGATTGATTATTTAGACCTACATTTGTACATTGATGTTGGTCAGAAAATACAGACCAGCATCTACAGGAAGATAAACTCCAAAAAATCCCTGCTCAGATCGAATAGTGCCCACCCAAGACCCCTTATAAAGGGCATACCAAAAGGACAATTTCTGAGATTAAGACGATTGTGCTCCACAAAAGAATCATTTTTGGTACAGGCCGAGGATCTGAAGAAAAGATTCAGAGATCGTGGTTATGTGGAGAGAGATCTGGAGAGCGCATTTAATCATGCCCTACAAACAGATCGGGAGCACCTCTTAAAAAAGAGAAACCCCAGAAAGACACTACATAATAATCTTAATAACCAGTGCCCACTTTTCATAACCACTTTCTCCAAACAAGCAGAACAGATCAGATACATTTTACAGAAACATTGGGGAATCCTAAAATTAGATGCAGATTTGAATTCCTATACCATACAAAAACCCAGAATGGTGTTTAAGAAAGCCAAAACCATCGGCAACTATGTATCCCCTAGTCTGTTTGAGTCAAAGGTTAAAAATACCAAACATCTGCCCAAAGGATTCTTTAGATGTGGCCAATGCAATCTCTGCAGGTATGCTGAACCATTAAAATCAGTAAGAGATATTCACACTGGGCAAGTTTACCGATTAGAGTCATTTATGACACGCAACACTAACTTTGTAATTTACATACTGAAATGTGCATGTGGTAGTGGCTATATAGGCAGGACCATTAGGGCACTGAAAGTCAGAATCACAGAGCACATCCGCAGTATCAAGAACCGCGATGAACACTTTCCTGTAGCGCGTCATTTTAACACATGTCCCTCAGGATCTATCAAAACACTTACGTATAGTGCCATTGAGAACATCTCTATACATCCTAGAGGAGGACACAGGGAGGCATCATTAAACCGCAGGGAGATGTACTGGATTTATGCCCTTGGGACATTGGCTCCCAGGGGCATGAATCAAGATTGGGAGCTTAAACACTTTCTAACCTGACTCAAACTGATGAATGAGCCCAATCTTTTGTTTGATTTGCCCTATATTTTGGTCCAAAAAAATCTACAAATTCTAATTAGCTTTCGTTTATTCAAATGTTATTAACAATTGTTGTTGAAGACAACTGAGAATATAAACATTTAGTATCCACTGTATTTCCATTCAATATATTTGATTGGCTTGCGTTTGAGACCAGGTATATTGTTCGCACACTCAGACAATAACTGTCTTAACTAATACCTTTATATTGTGCATTCCTTAATGACATATGTTTATTCGCATACTATAACAAATGTATTAGTACAAATGCCAATCATTGACATCAATATAAGTTGAATATGTTAATATGATAAACATTATAGAATAACTTTTGTCCTCTACCTACACATGTCACCTCCATTTCAGGTTTTAGATTCGCTATATAATGTTCAAATGTCTTTGTATGTCATTCATGTTTTCTGTATACTATTTAACATGTTTTTAGTATGTCAGTTTTAACCTTTTTCTTCATCCCCACATGTCTTTTAGTAGCTTCCCCCCCCCCCTCCCCCTCCCCCTCCCCGCCTCCCTTGTCACCCCGCAAAGCAATGCATAGCAATGTATCGTTTATTGGGATGGATGGCTCAATGTTATTGTTTATAAGCATCACTTAGCAACGACGCTGCGTGCATCGGCAGAGGGGTCTGCGCGCTGAAGCTAAACACGCGTCATTTCCCTCCTCTTTTTTTTTTTTTTTTTTTTCCAAAATTTTTTATTAGGCATTTAGATAATTCACAGTATGCATGAAACAAACGATAATACAGCCTAATACAGATTTTCTCCTTTTGTTGGTTAGAGAAACCGGAAATAAAAGAGGAAAGCTCACCGCTCCCCTGACCCTCCAGGGGCTATGTGGGGAGCGCGAGTATGGAAACAGAGAGTAAGAGTGGGAATAGGAAGGGGAGGGTGGGTGGGGGGGGGGGGGGATACCCATTGCTTCCCGTGTCCTCAGTCTATTTTCATTGGTGCCCCTGACCTGGTTTTCCTTTCTCTCTCTCTCTTTTTTTTTTTTTTCCATATGTGGATTAGTGGCGTAGAGGTGCCATATGGGATAGCCACGGATCCCATGTTTTGTTAAAGGAGTCAGTGGATCTTTTCAAGAAGGCAGATAGTTTCTCCATATTCATCACCTCTTGCACCCTATTTTTTACCGTTTGTTTTGAGGGGGGAGACACCTTCCTCCAGGCGGCTGCCACCGCACATCTAGCCGCTGTAAGAATGAAGGAGATTAATTTACTTGTTGGTCGGTCCAAATTTTCTAAGGGCCTGGCCAACAGGTAGGTCAACGGGTCAATAGGGATTTTGAGGTCTGTGACCTCCTCTATTAATTTTTGTATTGTTCCCCAATATTTTTGAATTTCCGGACATGTCCACCAAATATGAGCCATGTCCCCCTTCTGACCGCAACCTCTCCAGCATAAATCGGACGCCTGGGGGTAAATTTGATTTATTCTAACTGGGGTAAGATACCAGCGAAACAGTATTTTATATATGTTTTCTTTGATTGTGGTACATATGGAAGTTCCTGAGGCATTTTCCCAAATTCTTTCCCAATCCTCTCGGTCTATAACTATTTCCAATTCTGCTGCCCAATGCAGCATATAGTCATGTGTAGGGGCTTCTATGGCCCTTTCCAATTCACCGTAGATTTGTGTTATAAGACCTTTCTGGTGGCCTGTTTCTCTACAGAGCCGCTCGAAACTGGTGAGAGGGAGAAATTTCAACGTTGGGGATAAAGTTTGAATAAAATGCCGAATTTGTAGATACTTGAAGACATCCAATCTTGCTATTTCATATTTGGTTTTTAGGCGTTGATAACTCAGGAACTCCTCAAAGCTCAGGAGGTCAGCAACCGCTCTAATATTTTTTGTTTTAAATTGGTCCCATTGTCTGGGCTCATAGCCAGGGGGGAATTTCAGATTTTTATAAATTGGTATGAGTTGGGATTGAGGTGTGGTGAGCTTAAATTTAAATTTGCATTTTGTCCAAATCTCCCATGTGTGTCTCATTGGGCCTAACTTAAATTTACTGTTCTGCATGTCTTCCCTGCTCAGGGACCAAAGGCAAGCCGGCAGTGAAGGCGTCCCGGCATAGTATGATTCTATATCTAGCCAACAGTATTGGTTTGGGTTGGCGTTCCAGACTACTACCTGTCGCAATTGGGCGGCTTGGTAGTATTTTGTGATGTCTGGAACACCAAGTCCTCCTCTCCCCCTTGATGCCAAAAGAACTGTCCTGGTGATTCTGGGTTTCTTACCCTGCCAAATAAAGTGGAAGATTAGTTTTTGAATGTTCTTTAATTCTGAGCCAGGGATGTGGACCGGGAGAGTCTGAAAATAATATAATAATCTAGGGAGTATGTTCATTTTAACTGATATCATCCTCCCGATCCATGATATCTGATATCCTCCCCATTTCTCTAGATCTTGTTTGATTTTCCGGAACAGAGTCGGATAATTTTGTTGATATAGGGATTGGTAGTTCCTCGTTATCTTTACTCCCAAATATTTGATACTCGAGGAGCTCCAATGATAGTTAAAGTTTAGTTTGAGGAGTTTCACCTCTGTCTCTGGCAGGCTTAAATTTAGTGCTTCCGATTTGTCATTATTGATTTTATAACCTGAGATATCTCCAAAGTCCCGGAGCTCTTTTTGGAGGTTAGGTAGGGATGTTTGGGGTTGTGTAAGGGTTAGGATGACATCATCTGCGAATAGCGATATTTTGTGCTGCCTGTGTCCAATTTCTATTCCTTTGATGTCTCTATTGGCTCTAATTGCAGATGCTAGGGGTTCTATGGTTAATGCAAAGAGGAGAGGAGATAGGGGGCATCCCTGTCGAGTTCCATTAGTGATCTCAAATCTCTGGTTACTGCCCCCTGGTAGTTTTACTGTTGCAGACGGGTTTTGATATAATCTACGGACTCCTTCTAGGTATGCGTCTTTGAATCCGAATTTACACATAACTTGGTCCATGAATAGCCAGTCTATTCTATCGAACGCCTTCTCTGCATCTAGGCTTAGGAGTAGTGCTTTGGTCTCTGTGAGATGGACATGTTCGATAATGTCTATTATCTTCCGAGTATTGTCCGAGGCCTGTCTGCCTGCTACGAATCCTACTTGATCACTATCTATTAATCTCGGTAAGATGGGGTTTAATCTATTTGCGAGTATTTTGCTATATAGCTTGAGATCACAATTGAGCAGGGAGATTGGACGATAGCTTCCAAATTGCATCGGGTCCCTGCCTTCTTTATGTATAATGGCCAGGGTGGCCAGGGACATTGACGTGGGGATTTGATTTCCTTCCATGAAATCGTTAAATATCTTTAGACGATGCGTGGATAGTACTGGCAAGAATCTCTTATAGTAGACATTAGTGAACCCGTCGGGGCCAGGAGACTTAGTAATTTTTAGTGATTTGACCGCCTCTTCCAGTTCCTCTTTTGAGATCTCAGCGTTGAGGACTGTGTTTTCCTCCTCCGTTAGTGTGGGGAGCTTACATTTATCTAAATATTGCGCTATTAATTCGGATGCTATTGATTCAGGCCGGCCATTTTTTGATCTTAGATTATACAGTTCGGTATAAAATTTTGTAAATTCAGCTGCTATTTTGCTATCACTATGTTGTATTTCACCAGACCTACTCTTGATTGCCGTGATTTGGGACCGTTTATGTACCCCTCTTAATTTAGTCGCCAAAAGTCTGTCTGCCTTGTTCCCCTTGTCATAATATTGTTGATTAGTCCATTTGAGGGCCTTCTCAACATCCTCCAGCTGGATTTGTCTAAGTTTTACTCTGGCTGTTGTCAATGTTTTATATATTTTTTTTGAGGGGTTGGTTTTATGAGATTGTTCTATTATTTTGATATTATCCGTAAGCTCCTTTATTAATTTTTGGCGGGCTTTTTTCCTGTGGGATGCGATAGAAATGAATTTCCCTCTAATGGTTGCCTTATGGGCCTCCCACAGGATTGCTGGTGAGGAGACGGATCCTGAGTTAAAAAAAAATTAGTCCCGAATAGCGGCTCTGATCTCTCTTTCTATCTCAGGATGATTGAGTAATGAATCATTTAGTCTCCATGAGTAATTTATTGTTTTTTCAAAGGGGGTCGTCAAGGTTAAGGTAATCGGGGCATGATCAGACCATGTGATTGGTCCTATGTCGGAGTCGGATGTCGCCGCCACCACATTTTTTGTGGCCAAAAAGTGATCTATTCGAGAGTAGGTCTGGTGAGGTGCTGAGTAAAAAGTATAGTCTCTCTGGCCCTGATGTTGGGCCCTCCATATGTCCACCAGTGAGAACTCGCTTAAGATTCCCCTAAACCTTTTCCCTATGATCTGGGAGGGGGTTGTGCGGGGGGGACCCATTGTGGTTGATCTGTCCTCGGTAGGGTTAAGGACCATGTTTAGGTCTCCTCCCACTATCATCGATGACAGATATCCCGGGTCTATGCCCTCGAGAACTTTCTTTAGGAATTCTGTTTGGTTCTCGTTCGGGGCATATACATTGACCAGAGCGATTGCTGAGCCCGCTAAGGAGCCATATACCACTAGAAATCTACCCTCTGGGTCCGCCGTTGTTTTGATATGATTAAATGGGGTGCCCTGTCTGATCAGGACAGCTACACCCCTCTTTTTACTAGTAAACGATGCGCAAAAACACATTGGGAACACTTTTTTGAATAAATTTGGGGGGTCTTGTGATGTGAAATGGGTCTCCTGTAGGAATATGATGTCTCCCCCTGATCTTTTCATATCTTGAAGTGCTACTCTCCTTTTTCGGTTATTTTGGAGCCCTTTTACGTTGAGTGAGGTTAATTTAATTGTGGCTTGGCTAGCCATTTGGGTTCTTTTTTTGGGGGGGATAATACCATAAGGCCTTCTCTTTCCCACTTGAGAGGCCATGATCCAGTAACTCTGAGTCTGGTTTAAATTTCTGAAGGTATAGAGGTTGTGTGTTTTTTTTGGTTAGAATAGATATCTTAAGCTGAGGAAGGGGGGCGTGGGAAGGGGTAGGTGGGGGTGGGGCGGAGATCTGCTGGGACAGGGTCAACAGATAGAGATAGGTTGTAACAAGGCCCACAAAAGGCCTTAACATATTTTCACCAGCCTTAAGAACGGCCGGCATTTGGACCAGGTGGGTCCCTTGGGGGTGATTCCGGGTTCGTCAACCGCTGGAGGTCAGAGGAGTCCAGACCCTCTATAGAATTTACTTAACCCATTTAGTATAGACCCCCAGTCCATGTGTGTGGGGAAGCAAAGAAGGCATAGGAACATTTCAAGTAATTCAAACATTTCACATCTCAAAAAGACAACCATATTGTAACTATGCGTTGTGAGAGTGGAGTAACCTCTTAAATATCTAACTAAAACAATTTCCGTTTTCTTTTGTATGCTCGCTTCCCTTGGGTGGGAGGGATAGGGGGAGGAGGGGGGGGGGGGGGGGGGGGGGGGGGGGGGGGGGGATACCCATTGCTTCCCGTGTCCTCAGTCTATTTTCATTGGTGCCCCTGACCTGGTTTTCCTTTCTCTCTCTCTCTTTTTTTTTTTTCCATATGTGGATTAGTGGCGTAGAGGTGCCATATGGGATAGCCACGGATCCCATGTTTTGTTAAAGGAGTCAGTGGATCTTTTCAAGAAGGCAGATAGTTTCTCCATATTCATCACCTCTTGCACCCTATTTTTTACCGTTTGTTTTGAGGGGGGAGACACCTTCTTCCAGGCGGCTGCCACCGCACATCTAGCCGCTGTAAGAATTAAGGAGATTAATTTACTTGTTGGTCGGTCCAAATTTTCTAAGGGCCTGGCCAACAGGTAGGTCAACGGGTCAATAGGGATTTTGAGGTCTGTGACCTCCTCTATTAATTTTTGTATTGTTCCCCAATATTTTTGAATTTCCGGACATGTCCACCAAATATGGGCCATGTCCCCCTTCTGACCGCAACCTCTCCAGCATAAATCGGACGCCTGGGGGTAAATTTGATTTATTCTAACTGGGGTAAGATACCAGCGAAACAGTATTTTATATATGTTTTCTTTGATTGTGGTACATATGGAAGTTCCTGAGGCATTTTCCCAAATTCTTTCCCAATCCTCTCGGTCTATAACTATTTCCAATTCTGCTGCCCAATGCAGCATATAGTCATGTGTAGGGGCTTCTATGGCCCTTTCCAATTCACCGTAGATTTGTGTTATAAGACCTTTCTGGTGGCCTGTTTCTCTACAGAGCCGCTCGAAACTGGTGAGAGGGGGAAATTTCAACGTTGGGGATAAAGTTTGAATAAAATGCCGAATTTGTAGATACTTGAAGACATCCAATCTTGCTATTTCATATTTGGTTTTTAGGCGTTGATAACTCAGGAACTCCTCAAAGCTCAGGAGGTCAGCAACCGCTCTAATATTTTTTGTTTTAAATTGGTCCCATTGTCTGGGCTCACAGCCAGGGGGGAATTTCGGATTTTTATAAATTGGTATGAGTTGGGATTGAGGTGTGGTGAGCTTAAATTTAAATTTGCATTTTGTCCAAATCTCCCATGTGTGTCTCATTGGGCCTAACTTAAATTTACTGTTCTGCATGTCTTCCCTGCTCAGGGACCAAAGGCAAGCCGGCAGTGAAGGCGTCCCGGCATAGTATGATTCTATATCTAGCCAACAGTATTGGTTTGGGTTGGCGTTCCAGACTACTACCTGTCGCAATTGGGCGGCTTGGTAGTATTTTGTGATGTCTGGAACACCAAGTCCTCCTCTCCCCCTTGATGCCAAAAGAACTGTCCTGGTGATTCTGGGTTTCTTACCCTGCCAAATAAAGTGGAAGATTAGTTTTTGAATGTTCTTTAATTCTGAGCCAGGGATGTGGACCGGGAGAGTCTGAAAATAATATAATAATCTAGGGAGTATGTTCATTTTAACTGATATCATCCTCCCGATCCATGATATCTGATATCCTCCCCATTTCTCTAGATCTTGTTTGATTTTCCGGAACAGAGTCGGATAATTTTGTTGATATAGGGATTGGTAGTTCCTCGTTATCTTTACTCCCAAATATTTGATACTCGAGGAGCTCCAATGATAGTTAAAGTTTAGTTTGAGGAGTTTCACCTCTGGCTCTGGCAGGCTTAAATTTAGTGCTTCCGATTTGTCATTATTGATTTTATAACCTGAGATATCTCCAAAGTCCCGGAGCTCTTTTTGGAGGTTAGGTAGGGATGTTTGGGGTTGTGTAAGGGTTAGGATGACATCATCTGCGAATAGCGATATTTTGTGCTGCCTGTGTCCAATTTCTATTCCTTTGATGTCTCTATTGGCTCTAATTGCAGATGCTAGGGGTTCTATGGTTAATGCAAAGAGGAGAGGAGATAGGGGGCATCCCTGTCGAGTTCCATTAGTGATCTCAAATCTCTGGTTACTGCCCCCTGGTAGTTTTACTGTTGCAGACGGGTTTTGATATAATCTACGGACTCCTTCTAGGTATGCGTCTTTGAATCCGAATTTACACATAACTTGGTCCATGAATAGCCAGTCTATTCTATCGAACGCCTTCTCTGCATCTAGGCTTAGGAGTAGTGCTTTGGTCTCTGTGAGATGGACATGTTCGATAATGTCTATTATCTTCCGAGTATTGTCCGAGGCCTGTCTGCCTGCTACGAATCCTACTTGATCACTATCTATTAATCTCGGTAAGATGGGGTTTAATCTATTTGCGAGTATTTTGCTATATAGCTTGAGATCACAATTGAGCAGGGAGATTGGACGATAGCTTCCACATTGCATCGGGTCCCTGCCTTCTTTATGTATAATGGCCAGGGTGGCCAGGGACATTGACGTGGGGATTTGATTTCCTTCCATGAAATCGTTAAATATCTTTAGAAGATGCGTGGATAGTACTGGCAAGAATCTCTTATAGTAGACATTAGTGAACCCGTCGGGGCCAGGAGACTTAGTAATTTTTAGTGATTTGACCGCCTCTTCCAGTTCCTCTTTTGAGATCTCAGCGTTGAGGACTGTGTTTTCCTCCTCCGTTAGTGTGGGGAGCTTACATTTATCTAAATATTGCGCTATTAATTCGGATGCTATTGATTCAGGCCGGCCATTTTTTGATCTTAGATTATACAGTTCGGTATAAAATTTTGTAAATTCAGCTGCTATTTTGCTATCACTATGTTGTATTTCACCAGACCTACTCTTGATTGCCGTGATTTGGGACCGTTTATGTACCCCTCTTAATTTAGTCGCCAAAAGTCTGTCTGCCTTGTTCCCCTTGTCATAATATTGTTGATTAGTCCATTTGAGGGCCTTCTCAACATCCTCCAGCTGGATTTGTCTAAGTTTTACTCTGGCTGTTGTCAATGTTTTATATATTTTTTTTGAGGGGTTGGTTTTATGAGATTGTTCTATTATTTTGATATTATCCGTAAGCTCCTTTATTAATTTTTGGCGGGCTTTTTTCCTGTGGGATGCGATAGAAATGAATTTCCCTCTAATGGTTGCCTTATGGGCCTCCCACAGGATTGCTGGTGAGGAGACGGATCCTGAGTTAAAAAAAAAATAGTCCCGAATAGCGGCTCTGATCTCTCTTTCTATCTCAGGATGATTGAGTAATGAATCATTTAGTCTCCATGAGTAATTTATTGTTTTTTCAAAGGGGGTCGTCAAGGTTAAGGTAATCGGGGCATGATCAGACCATGTGATTGGTCCTATGTCGGAGTCGGATGTCGCCGCCACCACATTTTTTGTGGCCAAAAAGTGATCTATTCGAGAGTAGGTCTGGTGAGGTGCTGAGTAAAAAGTATAGTCTCTCTGGCCCTGATGTTGGGCCCTCCATATGTCCACCAGTGAGAACTCGCTTAAGATTCCCCTAAACCTTTTCCCTATGATCTGGGAGGGGGTTGTGCGGGGGGGACCCATTGTGGTTGATCTGTCCTCGGTAGGGTTAAGGACCATGTTTAGGTCTCCTCCCACTATCATCGATGACAGATATCCCGGGTCTATGCCCTCGAGAACTTTCTTTAGGAATTCTGTTTGGTTCTCGTTCGGGGCATATACATTGACCAGAGCGATTGCTGAGCCCGCTAAGGAGCCATATACCACTAGAAATCTACCCTCTGGGTCCGCCGTTGTTTTGATATGATTAAATGGGGTGCCCTGTCTGATCAGGACAGCTACACCCCTCTTTTTACTAGTAAACGATGCGCAAAAACACATTGGGAACACTTTTTTGAATAAATTTGGGGGGTCTTGTGATGTGAAATGGGTCTCCTGTAGGAATATGATGTCTCCCCCTGATCTTTTCATATCTTGAAGTGCTACTCTCCTTTTTCGGTTATTTTGGAGCCCTTTTACGTTGAGTGAGGTTAATTTAATTGTGGCTTGGCTAGCCATTTGGGTTCTTTTTTTTTTTTGGATAATACCATAAGGCCTTCTCTTTCCCACTTGAGAGGCCATGATCCAGTAACTCTGAGTCTGGTTTAAATTTCTGAAGGTATAGAGGTTGTGTGTTTTTTTTGGTTAGAATAGATATCTTAAGCTGAGGAAGGGGGGCGTGGGAAGGGGTAGGTGGGGGTGGGGCGGAGATCTGCTGGGACAGGGTCAACAGATAGAGATAGGTTGTAACAAGGCCCACAAAAGGCCTTAACATATTTTCACCAGCCTTAAGAACGGCCGGCATTTGGACCAGGTGGGTCCCTTGGGGGTGATTCCGGGTTCGTCAACCGCTGGAGGTCAGAGGAGTCCAGACCCTCTATAGAATTTACTTAACCCATTTAGTATAGACCCCCAGTCCATGTGTGTGGGGAAGCAAAGAAGGCATAGGAACATTTCAAGTAATTCAAACATTTCACATCTCAAAAAGACAACCATATTGTAACTATGCGTTGTGAGAGTGGAGTAACCTCTTAAATATCTAACTAAAACAATTTCCGTTTTCTTTTGTATGCTCGCTTCCCTTGGGTGGGAGGGATGGCACAACACTGCTTTAAAGAAAAAAGTTAACAATATTTGCCTCCTCGGTGCTCCCCCTCTGTTGATCCCAGCGTCTCAAAACTGGATCCACGTGGACCTGAGAAGGTATTGGGAATTGAGAAAGCACACAGGAGACTTTGGTTGAGTTAAATTAACTTCTGCTGTATTAAGGCATCATAGCAGGTGTATACATATAGTATATCAAGTCCTTTCTTCAGACCATACACCTGGTGTATGGTCTGAAGAAAGGACTTGATCGTCCTGAAACGTTTCTATATACCTGCTCTGATGCCTTAATACAGCAGAAGTTACTTTAACTCAACCCAAGTCTCCCGTGTGCTTCCTCTATTACCAATATCTTTAATTAAAGCTTCTCGCTCCCCGCCTGCTCGGCTCTCGCTATCGACCAACTTGGCTTCTGTTTCGCAGGTTTGTCAGAGACTCTGAAACCCAGCAGCAGATGAAGAGCCAGACCAAAAAAAGCCATCAACGCTGCCATGTGCCTGTGTATGGCCTGAGTATGGAAACAGAAGCCACAACACATTAAAGCTGCAGACCAAGCAATATCCTACATATTTGTAGCATTTTTTTTTTTTTTAAACAACTCTGAATTACATTTTTAACGTATTATAATGTAGCAAGCCTTTTTTGTTCATGTAGCAACCATTTACAAAGTCACATCCCCTTCCTCTTCTGAAACACAGACTGGCACGCCCCTTTTTGAGCCCTGCCCTCTCTAGCAGTGCACCAATTGTATCTAGTGACTGCCGGTCACATGACAAAGCCGTGATTCCAAACAGGCGAAACGCGTAGAGTGGGAGGACCTTGTTACGCTAGGCCATGCAGGAGACATGCACTGAACAGCTGATACACCGCAGGAACAAGAGCAGGTGTGACATCAGAGTTCCAATGGATGTGATGGAGCAGACACAGCCCCGCTGAACAGTGATCGGGGAATAACAGAGATCCAAACTGAGACGGAGCGGCGAGATATACCGCTGTGCGGTTTCCTGTTTACATTGATAAGTGTTATGTGCCTATTTTAAACAGTGCTATTGTAAGTGTGTTTTTTATATATTACATAAACATAATTTTTTATGACTGATATGTGCTATGGAGTTCCTTTCTATTTTTCTTTAATGGGGTCGTCGCTCCTGAGCTGCCTGGATGAGAATCTAATCACACCAGACCCACTGAGAACCATCAGCTACAGCTTTATTTGAAATTGCCTTTTATACATCTAGTATCCTGTGAGTAGGCTGTGTATAGAGCCAAGTTACCAGCTGATTAGCATTCAACACTGCAATACATCTGCACTTAAACTGTTTGTGTTGCTGTCTTTTCTCCCCATATGCTCCCCCTGGATTGTATGAAAATATTCCTACGCCTTGGAACCAGTGCAGACAGGTCCCACCAGAGGGTTTGAGCTGGGAGTCCAGACTTTGTATTATCACAATTTATAGTTCATTTCACTATTTACACTTGCACTATAAGATCATTTCTTGAGTGCTGGATTTAGTTATTCACTCTATTATTAGTGATCACTTTATGTTGTTTGTGCCTTTTTTTCACTGTCGCTTGTCCACATGATCTTCCCCACAGAACTTTGCATCTTTGGTACTCTTCTGCTGCACTGACAGCCATTTAGTGAACCCCCAAGCTGAATCTTCGCCAATCGATCACAGGAGAACAGATCGATCGGCAACTTAGCTAATTACTTATCATTGTGTGGATTGTATTGATGCACATATTAAAGGGAAAAAATAAATAAATAATAAGTAAAACCGGCAGAGGTGGAGTGGGCACAGATTAGGGCTTTCGGGGGGGGGTCTTCTTTCTAACCCTTTCAGTGCTGGAGGGACCCGCAGTGTGTTTATTACACATGGTGCTGAGCGATACACCGCCGGTCTCACCGGCAATGAGAACAGCGCCCAGATTTCCTTAGTGGTGGTGTTCAGTTGTATGCATGGAGGTTATGACATCACGGCGTTAATCCGTTACCACGAGGTCGCCACTACACCGGGGGGATTCATGCGACACTTGTCCCTTACTGAATTCGAACTACGGAGGTGCCGTTGTTGCGCGCACCATCTCTTATTATACTATATTTATTATTATTATTATCTTGTAACTCTTTTTCGCTTTCTTTATTATACTAACAGCCAATATATATTTGAACAATGACCATCTATGAGTAGGGTTGCAGGGCGCACTTCTCGAACGGAGCTGAAAAAGCGGCGTAATGCGGCCGGCAGAAGCGTATAGGGGTCTCATGTTAAAGTGGGTAACAAGCAAAACGTGACTCGCTGTGACTGCTCATTTGCATGTGATTACCCAGAATCCCTGGCTGCAGTGGAAGCACTGTATGCTAAGAGATAATGGGGAAAGGCAGGGTTGTGTCTGAGACGTAAATGTGCTCACAGGTGGGGGTTTTATTTGCTGCACAATTACCAACGGCATGTTCTGAATGTTGTCGGTGCATTGCCTTGACTACAGAGAAATCACTCTGCACAATTTCTCACCCATGCGGATAGACCGTGTTGTAAATAATTATTATTCTGTGATTAACACTTCTTCCTACTCTCCGCTGGCTTTGTCACTTTTATTTCTGCGAGTATATATGGTCTTGTCCCAGGAGCTCACTCTCTAATGTGATGTGTACTTATGTAGGTTAGTCTGCGAGGACATCACTACAGCAGAATTTGGGAACTTTGCTTATTCTGGTATGTGTATTCTGCGCTTCAACTCTCACCCACCTGGGGAAGAGGTTGTATTGTAAGACCCTTGGGGGACCCTTGACGTCACTGGCCCGCCCCCAGACACGCCCACGGACGGCGCACGCTCTAAGGCCAGGGAAAGCACCGCTTTCCCTGAGCCTCAGCGCGCCACCGCACGGCTTCAGTCTCTATGGACTAAGCCTAACTTGTTCCCACTGCCTGAATATCACACTGCACGAAGTGCTGAAGGCACAAAGGATTCTGGGTGTGGTCATGTCAATGAGCGCACAAATTGTGTAACTTTTGGCTTTACGGGAACAAAGTGTTCAGGCTTTTGTGTAACACGGTGTGTGCGGTTTAGGGTGGGGGAGGAAGTGCAGAGCTAAATACAATCCAGAGACAGCGGTTTGAGCCTTTGGGGGAAGTTCCACTTGTTTGATCAGCCTACATTGGACTGTTTGTAAATGGGATCTTTGTAAAGTTTTGATTTGTCCCTTTAACATATTTAAATGTTTGCTCTTGGTGCGCGTAATGTAATTGTTACTTGTGTAACTGCAGGGACATTACATCAGGTACACTAAACACAGAAAGGTAGCGGTGGTGGTGGGGGGGGGGAGTACGGTAGTTTTGGGTGTTTGTGTTAGTGGGGGGAGATAGTCGGGGGTGTAGTGGGACGTGTGGGGGGCAGCAGTGGGGGGAGGTAGTGGAGGGGGGAAGTTGTAAGGCGATGTAGTCTGGTGGTTTATTAGGGGGGGTAGTGGGTGGAGGTTGTTAGGGGAGGTAGTTGTGGGAGTAGCGAGGCAGCAGTGGGGGGGAGGTTGTGGGGTGGTATAGTGGGGGACGTCATAGGGGGAAGTAGTGGGTGGAGGTAGTAGGGGAGAGGTAGTGGGGAGAAGGTAGTGTGTGGAGATAGTGGGGAGGTGGTAGTGTGGGAGTGGAGTGGGGTAGTGGGGGGAGGGCATTTGTGTCAGAATGGAGTATAAGGCCTGGGACATAGTGGTTGTATCCGGGCGGAGGCACGCTGAGGCTCAGGGAAAGCGGTGCTTTCCCTGGCCTTACACAGCGCGCCGTCCGTGGGCGTGTCGGGGGGCGGGTCAGTGACGTCACGGAGCTGGTTCGCCCTCATTGGGGCGAACCGCTCACGTGACCGGCCCTGCGCTCTGGCGAGCGCCAAATCTGAAGACTCGGTGAGAGACACACTTCCGCAAGCGTGCACGAGCCCCTGCTAAAGCCGCTCTCATTGTGGCTGCAGGGGCTCAGTGCCGAGCAGCAGCGCGCCTCAGCACGGGTCAGCGCATAAGCGCTGACCATGCCCGAGGCCTAACAAGCCACTTAAGCATGCCAATCAGAAAAGAAGACGGATAAAAGGAGAAAAGAAAGTTTCACATGACAGTAAGTTGGGTGACTTTGAGGAACAAGATCTTTATGCTGCTCTCGTACTTTTTCTCCAGACTAAATTCTTCACTCACTTCTTGTTTGATACAAATCCTTTGATCAGCAGTAAAGATTGAGGCAGAAGTTCAAAAGATCTCCTCAGAGGATCAGCGGAGATGAGAAGACACCCCGGGACTCGGGAAATGAAGAGAAGCGCCCGATATCATCACAGGAACAGAAAAGGGAACACATTCCACTGACATTCACACGCCAAGCGTGGACGCAGCACAGAGCACATGGTCACCCACCACCTAGGGTATCACTGAGGAAGAGACACTGACACTTACATGGGGCGGCTGCCTGAATCTCTACGTATCGACTTCAACATTTTCACACGACTGCTTTTCTCTGCATTGTACTGCACTGCAGAATATGTTGGTGCCCTAATTAATGGCAATAGCTCAAAGAGCAGAAAGGACAGCACATTAGCAGCTGTGAAGCTGCATCATTCCCTGTATCACTGAGCACACTACACATCTACGGATATACCCGGTTTTTTTTTTTAAATGAATCATGAAATTCCCTATTGTGCTTTTAGGATTTTGTTTTATTTTTTTTTCCCCCAAAGACTCAAACTTTTCTGCATGTTTTCCTGAGCACCCAGAGAACGAAATCAAATCATACGATGTGATGTTGGCCTATATCTAGCCTCTGAAAAGCAAACTTGGGACGGTCCCAGCTAACGGGCCATGATTGAAGTGTCACTGGGCTTGCCTGTGGGTGGAGCGCTCTGGCAGGGTTAGCACCCTCTCCTCCCCCATTTGCTGTACATGAATAAAAGCCGCGGCAATTGCACCTCCAGACCTATGTGTGTGCGCTTTATTTGCGGGATGTTGTGGGGGGCTGAGGGAGCGACATCGCAGACTCCGAGGCCAAGAAGCAATGACATGTTTAACACTAATAATAATCCAGAGGAGATTAAAAATCTCAGACTTGGAAGATATTGTTAAGTACTGTATGTATGTACTGTTTATCTTTATGTATATAGCGCCATCCGGTTACATAGCGCTTCACAGCAGTAATACACGTGACATAATAATATAACACATAATGGGAATAAGCGCTTCAGACATGACAGAAAGGAAGGGGGTCCCTGGCCCGAAGAGCTCACAATCTAAGTGGTAATTAGGGAGAACTTACTGAGACAGGAGGACTGTAGCAGTTTCTGCTTTTTGCTGGAGAACAGATCTTAATTTGAATAAAGGATAAAGTTAAAGATGATACCGGCCTTTGGACAAAACCAAATCAACCGATTCTGTGCCGGAAGGATGTGCCGTGTCACCTGCCTCTCCAGCACTGGAAGGGTTAAACCCCCCCTGATACTAATTCTCGAGCTGTTCTGGAAAAATAGTTAGCATTTCTGTGGGTCACGTTTATTATGGCTGCTTTAGGCTGCGTCCCCTCTCCGCCTGCACAGCGCGAACAAAAGGCCGCACCTCTCTGAGGCAGGCCATAGAACGCGCGCGCGGTTTTGGAGCACACAATTTTGTGCTTGTCGCGCGACGGTCGGGTCACGTGGGCCATTCAGCCAATGAGAGCGAGCCACACATGTGATGTCACGGCCACGCCTCCCCATCGCTGTGGATCACAGGCCGCAGATCGCTTGGCCAACAGGTGCACGCGACGCCATGCATTCCGTCACGCACCCACTATACCCGCTGCCTTTTTCTCCTTGTTTTGCTGCCAATAGGAAGCAGAACCGGATGATGTCATGGCTTCATATTGGCCCGCAGGGCATGGGAGCGATGACATTATGTAATCCCAGCTAGCCGAGCAGCTACCGGCAGCCCTTACAGAGGTAAGTATCTCTAGAAGCAGGGGGTCCCCGTAGCCGAAATTAACGGGGTTCAGCTCCGCAGACCTCCTGCTTCAATCCTGTATAAAAAGTGGATAGCCGGTTTAGTCGAGTACGGATAGTGCAGAGTTAGGCCATACCTTTTTTTTATTGGGACCAACACTTGATATAAGACCAGCTTTCGAGAGTTTTCCTCTCTCTCTTAGGCTTTGGTCCAGCTGCTTGCCTCTGTTCTTGAGGTCCCCGCTGGCTCCTTCCGGCGTGGCTGACTGCAATGCTGTGACGCGTCAGCCAGCCGGAGCTACAAGGAGCTTGTGATTTCGGCGAGTGCCGCGTCACGTGGCATGCAAGGGAACCAATCACGGATTGGATCCCAGCAGCCAATCCGATTTCCCCCCCTGCTCCGATCCCCCCGTTCCATTCACCCTCCCGTTCTGATTTCCCCCCTTCCATTCACCCCCTGCTCCGATCCCCCTCCTGCTCTGATCCCCCTCCGATTCACCCCCCACGTGTTTGTGTGTTGTGTGAGTGCCTGTGTGTGTGTGAGTGCCTGTGAGTGTGTGAAGGTGCCTGTGTGTGTGTGAGGGTGCCGAGGGTCTGAGGGTGCCATGGGGCTGAGGGGGCGGCTGCAGTGCTGCGCTGTGGGGCGGTCCCGCCCCCTCACGTCATGGCTGCGCCCCCCCACCCATTTTGGTGTGGCCACCAGGGCCCCCCCGCGCCGGAAAAAAATTCAATGCAGAACGCAGATCACGGTGCAGTGAATTGCACGCGCCGCCGGCAAGCAAGGCGGCCGTGCGGGCGCGTGCAGCGGGGCCTTAGCCTAAGGACAGCAATACTGATTTACAGAGATTCCAGGAGTTGGACACAGATGTGAAAATAAAGATAACAGGCAAGGCAGAAAATGCAGAGAAGGAATCACGTGATATTGAAGTGAAGAAAATGCCGTGCTAAATTAGGGGGTGTGAGGTTGGAGGCAGAATGTCGGCTCTCACGTTCTGGAAGACAAATATAATGTAGAACATTCGATCCTTTATAAAACATTCTCATCTGTTCAGAGCAGAGTAACCAGATTTAGTACGAAATATCTTGTAATCCGGATTCAGGGCTCACAATAATAACTCAGTATGCAAAGTGTATTGTATATACTGTTTGGCGTTACATTTCTCAGGGATTCTCTATGTCAGGGGAGGCCAACTGCAGTCCTCAAGGGCCACCAACACCAGATATTCCTGCTTCAGCACAGGTGGCTCAAACTGTGCTGAAGCAGGGATATCCTTAAAACCTTGACCTGTTGGTGGCCCTTGAGGACTGGAGTTGGCCACCCCTGGTCTGGGGTAATATTACATTATTACTTATCTGCACTTTATATTAGGAGGCTAATGCTGCTCTCTCCTTACTGAGACTTTTGCTATCACACCCAGACCCTGAGCTCCCCCTTCCCTGGGGTACTGGGGCAGATAGACTATGACACACCATTAGCCTGTGGAATAGGCAGAACAAATGTAAGGTAGAAGTGATACCTTTAATGGCCAACTAGGGGTTAAAAAGAATGCAAGCTTTCAGGACTATTAAGGGCTCTTAGGTTGGAGTATTGGAGAAGGGCAGAGGACCATTCCTGTGTGTAAATATGACAGACATGAATGATTTCTCTTAATAAGCACATACTATAATGAATTTGTATTTATTAATATTTAGAGCTGTGATTTCCTAATAATTTTGATGGGGTGTTAGTATAACATATTGGCCCTTATTCTGTAAGGTGTGATAACTGCAGGTGACATGCTATCTCCTCAAAGCCCCATTGACTTTAATGGGGCTTTTACTGCGACAGCAACATCACCTGCGCTTACTGTATCACACCTTACAGAATAAGCCCCAATGTATTGTTATAATATAAATATGAATGTATACATAGAATTATCAATGACAATATGCGCCGGTTTAGTTATCACAGGGAAGGTATTCGATTTTTATCTCACACAACAGCCTGGGGTTTCATTCAAACATTATCTGACACAAAACTAGTAACATATTTATTTCACGTGTGTTATCTACACAGGCTGTACGTTATTCATGTGTTATCTACAAAGGCTGTACGTTATTCATGTGTTATCTACACAGGCTGTATGTTACAGGCGGTCCTCGGTTATCCAACGGAATCCATTCTGGGAGTAGCGTTGGATAGTGAAACCGTTGTAAAGTGAGTCCCATGTTAATCAGTGGCGGGGAGCATTGGATAACGCATTCAGGCGCCGGATAACGCATTCCGGCATCGAAAAATGTCCCATAGGGTTGCATTGTTAAGCGTTGGATATGCCATTCGTTGTAAAGTGAAACGTTGGATAGCGAGGACTACCTGTATTCACATGTTACCATCTACATAGGCTGTACGTTCTTCACGTGTGTTAACTACACAGGCTGTATGTTATTCACGTGTGCTATCTACACAGGCTGTACGTTATTCACGTGTGCTATCTACACAGGCTGTACGTTATTCACGTGTGCTATCTACACAGGCTGTACGTTTTTCACGTGTTTGATCTTCCCTGGTCGTACGTTATTCATGTGTGTTATCCAGGATGTAACGCTATTCATTTGCGTTAACTACACAGGCAGTAAGGTATTCAGGTGAAACAATGTATTTCTGACAGCAGAAAAAAAAAAAGAAAGAAAGGGAGACATTTTATGCTGGTATCAGTGCAGTGTGTGTTACACACAGGTACAGTGTGTGTGTGTGTGTAATGTATGTATATATATATATATATATATATATATAAATATATATAGAAATACAGGTGCAGTGTCTCCTCCCTCAGTCTGATCTGTGGGAAAAGACGTGGCTGGCAGAAATCACACTGAATGGGGAATATTTCAGCGATTGTTACACAAAGTGCTGGGATTCTGCATTCTGCCTCACTGCCTCCTACATGAAAAACATTTCCAGAAACGGGAACAAATCATTTACCTATTGATGCATTTTCTAACTTTGCACCAAATGTATTTCAGTTATTGTATTTTTATTCTACAATATCTGGGACCCTAAACCCACATCTATAAAAATTAGGCAAACACTGGGTTTGCTTCACACATGTAACATTTATTCTGCTTTCTGAAAGAAAAGTGAAAGCTGTTATGGCACATTATGCACATATATTTATTTTTATTGTCATAGCTACATAGACAAGGGGAGGACCCAAAGCATAGGAACAATGCACAGGTTTGAATCCTTGTTTTGTTTATATAGGGAAAGACCAGCATAGCTTGTATTTCTCCTTTTTATGACACATTATAAAAGTTGTGATGGGGGGAAAAAAAAGCGACAACCACACTCCACCGTATAGTAAATAAAAATACCACTTGTGGTGCATTTGGTCTGCAACCCTGTCTTTCCCCATAATCTCTTAGCATTGGGGTGCGCAAACTGGGAGGCCCAGGGAAGTGCGCGCGAGGCCTCCAACTCACTCACTGGGTCTCCGGCGACGTGTTGCCATGGCAACGTGGTGTCACATGACATTGTGACGTCAGAAGACGCTGGAGAACAGGTAAGGGGTGTGTGCGCGCGCGAGCAGACAGGGAGGCGCAGACTGAAAAGTTTGCGCTCCCGTCTCAGCTTCCACTACCTCTAACGTGACTACGTATAAAGACGTGTGTTTTTAAAATGAATTTAACAGACCGTCTTGTATTAAAAAAAAGAATAAAATCATTTACTCACCTGTAACCATAAGCGGCCTCTGTTATTGCCATTATTCCAGTTTCCTATTCTCTGTACGGGGTGTCAAATAATATAGTACAGTTCCAAAGGGCGGGGAAACAGTTTCTATCGAGGAGAATCCTGCTTGTGCAGCCAACACAACATAGACAAATTCTTCAAAGTGTCGGTCTCCTCTAGGACAGAGATACAGAGTGCAGCTCTACTCACAAGCTCATAATGCAATTCTTCCTTTAATGTGACAGCCAAGAGCAGTGGAGAGACAACGTTTCAGGTCCCTGATGAAAGGTCCATTCCACTGCTCTTGGCTGTCCCATTAAATGGAGAATTGTGAGTAGAGATGCACTCTGTATCTCTGTCCCAGAGGAGACCTGCACTTTGAAGAAATTGTTTGTATGGGCTAAAATTACATATATATTGTTGTGATTCGTTTTTTATTTTTATTTTTTAAATATGTCATTAAAATAGATCTGAATGTAAACTTGAAAAGATATGTGTTCCCAGTTACTATAGACAATACGAAATTATTAATAGGAGCATATATGACAATGCTACATTACTAATAGTAACACTATATATGACAATGCGGATGTTTAAATATTTTGTTTTTCTTTAATTGTACATTTATTTTTGCTTGACACTTTTGTTGCTACTGTATGATCTTATAATGTCACAGTAATTTAGTTTGTACTAGACATTTTTCACCATATATATCATTTATAACACCTGTGTAACCTACTTCACAAACTGGGTGTGAATAGCACGTATAATGTAGGAGATGCCTGAAGTAAGATGCGTCTAACAATAGAACGCCTACTGATGTCATGGCGCCTGAACGCTATCTATTGGTAGTGATGAAGTGCCTACTGATGTCATGGCGCCCGAACGCTATGTATTGGTAGTGATGGAGCGCCTACTGATGTCATGGCGCCTGAAAGCTCTGTACTGGTAGTGATGGAGCGTCTACTGATGTCATGACCTATGAGACGCATCATACCAGAAGTGAACGGGAACGTGGGAATGGACACTATTTCTCCACTTGGGATAGAGATGATCTCTGATGAAGGCCAGTATGGGTCGAAACCGTTGGTTGGATAGATGTACCAATGTGATTTAACAAAAGCAAGTCTCTTCACAGATTTTGCAGTGCCTGGATATATATCTATCTATATGTTTATCTTTACGCACCCAACCACTGCAATACTAATTACCGTCTAAGGATAACGAGTGCATCACCTACCAATTTTGTATGTGTGTTAGGTTCATACGTATAGGTACAGTAAGAAATGTTTGGGTCTGCTGGCACATTTATGCCAAGAAAAAAGTTGACATTTTTAAAATGTCTATAGTTTAAGATTACATGTCATTTACATATGTGCACCGCAGGCATCCAAACTCTGCCTAACTCCACCCCTAGCGTCGTGTTTTTCTTTGTGAAGGACATTGACGCTCACAACACACAGATATCGGAGAAATTATACCGTCATTTCTCACTCTTCTGTTTAATGACAAAATCACTTATACATAAGACCCTAAATGGTTTTAAAATGTGCAGATTTGGTGCTGGGGAGAATAAAAAGCTCGCTCTCTAAAAACATGACCGACTGAGGACCAGCAAGAAGAGAGAGAAGAGTCCCCCCTCCTCATGGGATATGGGGGCTGAATTTTATCACCATCATAAAAGGACACTGCTCTCCCCACTCCCCCCCCCCCAACCTGGAGAGACCCCCAGCCCAAGTGTGCCTTATACTGAGGGTACACCCTATGGGAAAACAGGGACACTGTGCGTGCAGCTCCTGCACCTCTAGGACCTTAAACCAGAAGCACCTCACACTAAATCTAGAAACCCAGCATGGCTATGTGCACACCACAGTGCCCCCCCCCCCCCCCATTTATCTGAAGCAGGGACAGGTGCCACGTGTTCTGCTAACACTGGGGTGGGGGGCTCAGGGCTTGCACCATACACAGGGAGGAGGGACAAGATCTGCACTACACTATGTAGTGAGATAATGAGGACTTTGTGTGCGGTGTTGAGATTTGTGGGACCCTCCATCTCTTGGCTGTGGGGCAGGCAGAGATCCCAACTCAATACCCAAATAGTGTGATATGTGTTGTCTGCCAATGATATGGGGGAGGAGGGGGTCCTCGAGATCAGCATGGGGACCCCCTATCCCTTCAGCAAAGCGAGAAGCGGCTCCTGAAACATGAATCCCCCAGACCCCCTGGCAGTTCTGGTACTGACCCATATAAAATATAATTTTTATTGGATTGTACAGATCGTAATGTAATCCGAGCCCCCACAGTAAATGGCGGATCTCATACATACCCAGCCTCGGACCATTTGGGGGAGTATTAATAGCAGACCCGCTCACCGAAGACACTAATATTGAAAGTAGTAATAACAGTAACAAGGCTTCTGTGTGTGACGTCAGGGGGCGGCGCTCACTATCCCGAGGTCAGGGGGCGGCGCTCACTATCCCGAGGTCAGGGGGCGGCGCTCACTATCCCGAGGTCAGGGGGCGGCGCTCACTATCCCGAGGTCAGGGGGCGGCGCTCACTATCCCGAGGTCAGGGGGCGGC
>WSYH01004549.1:0-52252 GCA_036426205.1 Ascaphus truei | reverse complement strand
CGTGCCGCCCTCCTCCTTCGTGCCGCCCTCCTCCTTCGTGCCGCCCTTCTCCTTCGTGCCGTCCTCCTTTTTCGTGCCGTCCTCCTCCTTCGTGCCGCCCTCCTCCTTCGTGCCGCCCTCCTCCTTCGTGCCGCCCTCGTCCTTCGTGCCGCCCTCCTCCTTTTTGCCACCCTCCTCCTTCGTGCCGCCCTCGTCCTTCGTGCCGTCCTCCTCCTTCGTGCCATCCTCCTCCTTCGTGCCGTCCTCCATGTGCCGCCCTCCTCCTTCGTGCCGCCCTCCTCCTTCGTGCCGCCCTCGTCCTTCGTGCCGTCCTCCTCCTTCGTGCCATCCTCCTCCTTCGTGCCGTCCTCCATGTGCCGCCCTCCTCCTTCGTGCCGCCCTCCTCCTTCGTGCCGCCCTCGTCCTTCGTGCCATCCTCCTCCTTCGTGCCGCCCTCCTCCTTCGTGCCGTCCTCCACGTGCTGCCCTCCTCCTTCGTGCCGCCCTCCTTCTTCATGCCGTCCTCCTCCTTCGTGCCGCCCTCCTCCTTCGTGCCGTCCTCCACGTGCTGCCCTCCTCCTTCGTGCCACCCTCCTTCTTCGTGCCGTCCTCCACGTGCTGCCCTCCTCCTTCGTGCCGCCCTCCTCCTTCGTGCCGTCCTCCTCCTTCGTGCCGTCCTCCACGTGCCGCCCTCCTCCTTCAGCGTCATGGCATCAAATGATGCTGTGATATCATATGGCATCGCGTTGCACCATGTGACGTCGCAGCATCATTTGATGACGAGAAGCTGAAGAAGGAGTAGGGCAACACAAAGGAGAAGGTAAGAAGTTTACCAAGGCACCACGCTTTCCCCGGGCAATCAGTGGGGAAGAGAGTGGGACCCTGTAAATGATGGGGGGGGAGGAGAGGAAGGGGAATTTGCCACCCCAAAAATGTTGGCACACAGGCTTTTTAGGCATAATGGGAAATCCACCACTAGTTATTCCTTTATTAAACATTTCAAATTTAATTTGACTTATTATCTTTTATTTATTTAAACATGGCACCTCAGCCATCCTAACTGCTGCTAGAGTAAAGAGAAAACGTGAGATTTGGCTCTGAGGCCTTTACTCTTTCCCTTAAATTAAATAAATCTCCTAGTGACAGCTGCTGGAGATGTAATAATGTAACTGTGTCTCAAAACATATTTTATGGTCTTGCCATTGGATTAAACATTTATGGAATCAAGTGCACTTTTTGGCCGCACATATTCTTCAAAAATCAATCTGGCTTTCTGAGATTGTATTTTTTTTAAGGTATCACATCTCAAATATTGATAATCTCAAGGGATGAAGGTTTAATAGAACTCTTTATTGTGCATGCAATTCAAAGGTTTATTTACTTTGCAATTCAATTGTTCTCTGTTCCCTCCCGTACTAAGGGGCTTATACAATAAACTTCGATAAAATCATTGCATTGCCAAGCGACTTTGCATTGTTTTACCGCACTATAAAACATGTGTGTCAAAACGGTATTCACTAAGAAAAAACACTTTTTTTTTTAAAGTTTGGTAAAAAAAAAAATCCAAGATCACTCTACTTGGTTATTTGTTTTTTTTCTAAGTGTTATCGCACTGAAACAGTTTGTTTAAACTGCAGCATGGAAGGGCTGTACGGAGACGCTGCGTCTCTATATTAATATTAATATTAATAATATAATATAATTTTATAATTTAATAATATAATTATAAATATTAATTTTAATACTAGTGTGCAGGAGCAGGGGGTCTACTGACCTGAACCGCATTGGTTTCAGCCTCGGGGACGCCCTGTTTTCCGAGTTTCAGGCCCTGGTATGTGGTGCTGGTATCCCCGCCATTTTTAAATCCTTCGCGTCACGGCCCACGTGACTGAGGGATTTAAAACCTGCAGGAGGTTATCCCAGGAGTGAGCACTGCTACAATATGGCATTGATCGGAACAGGTGAGTTTTCCTTTGATGTATCGTGACGGGGAGAGCCTGAGGAACCAGTGCACAGAAAGGGCCTCTGATCGATGCCAAAAGATGCCCCCCCCCCCCTACCAGCAACTAATAAAGATGATGGCTAGAAAACCGGACTATCGGTTCTGGGACCGGTGATGCCTCCGACTCGCCCCTCACACCCCTCCTGTCCTGAGTTAAATGTTGTATGTCTTTAGAGTTACACGATAAAGGACGTTGTAATGGCAGAAGTCTAGAAGTACACTGGCGGCACACTTTATTAGAGTGCGGCCAGTTCCGCAAGCCGGGAGATTTCCCGGCTTGCTAGTGGCATCCCCTCGGCGTGCCGCGCGTCACCGAGGGAGCCCTGGTGTCCCGCAATGTGGGGGACGGCAGCAGGGGGTCCCGGGGGACCCGGCGGACCCGGAGAGGAGAGGGGGAAGCCCCGATCGGCGGGCCTCTCCTCCGAGGCTTCGGCGCGCGCCTGGGACATCCCGGCGCGCGCCAGGTTACTGTCGCGGCCGAGACCGGGCAAATGCTCGAATAAACTCGGCCGCGACAGTAGCAATGTGAAAAATTGGATGTTGTGATGTAGTAAACAAAAACTAATAAAATTGAAGTTGTAAAAAAAAAAAAAAAAAACTGCAAGAGATACCCCATACCGGGGCCTATATCTTGGGAAGCAGGGGGTCCCCGAGGCTCAAATCAATGCGGTTCAGGTCAGGAGACCCTCTGCTCCTGCACACTAGTATTAAAAAAAAAAAAAATTATAATTTATTAAAAAAATTAAATGTTATGTGTTTTATTTAATGGCTATTTTTTTTTATATTATGGCCATGGTTTAACACTGTGCCAATCAATGGGTAGCAAGGGTGGAGGTAGTTGCCCCGGGGAGGGTGGTTAGGCTTTCCGGGTGAGTAGCGGGGGAGGGAAGTTAACTCCTTAATTACTATAGCGGTTACTAACCGCTAAGGTGATTAAGGGGTTGGTGGCCATTAGTTTGTTTTCTATTGTAATGTTCCTGCCAACGAAGGACAAGGAAGGGGAGGAAGATGAGAACTAGGGCAGCCTTCATCCTGGCAAGGATAAGTGCAACTTCTTTTTACTTTATGCTGGCTGGTTTCATTTTTAATGGGCAAATGCACTATTATATGGATAATAGTAATTTTGCTCATTACTGTACTGTATGGGTTGAGGGGGGGGTGGTTGCAATTATGTATTGCACTGTAATTTTTATTTTTTTTTGAATGGGGAAAGGCGATAATAGCCATCTTTGGCTAATAGCACTTTTATCCATTCCTTTTGTTGGTAAAGGGGGTGGGTGAAGGTGGTAGTTACCGCAGGGTGGTGTTTAGGCCTTGCAGGAGAGTAGAGAGGGGTTAACCGCTTCATTACCTTAGTGGTTGTAACCGCTAAGGTAATGAAGGGATTAACTTCTACTACCACTCTCCCGCAAGGCCTAAACACCCACCCTGGGGCAACTACAAGCTTCACCCACCTTCTGTACCAACAACTATGCAGTGCCTGCTATTTAACCCTTTCATTACCTTAGCGGTTAGCCGCTAAGGTAATGAAACTGGCTATAATTTCATTTTTATTGCACAGGATTGATACTGGAGGCTAGCGGGGACCACAAAGATGTCTCCTGAGGTCCCTGTGGTTCTCAGAAGGTCCCCGCCAGCCTCCGTTATCAACCCTGTGCAATAAAACAAAAATGTTTTTATGCATCTTGCAATATCTTTAGCACCAGTCTTTAGCTGGTGCCAAAATATTGCATGTTTTTAAAGTACTATATGGTTATCACAGCTTGGTGAATAGCAGTTTCTGGCAAAAATACGATTTTGGGCATTTTTTGGCTTATTGTACAGCAAGAGTGTTGTAGCCCGATAAAAAGCCATTATAGTGCGATATTGCCCTGTTATCTGTGCTTTGTGAATAGCAACACAGGAAATATTGCACTATAATGGCATTTATAGTACTATAAGCCCCTTATCGAACTTTAGTGAGTGAGCCCCTAAAACTATTTAGTTAATCTTGAAAAAATATATTACGGTTTAAATTATCACATACAGTATGTTTATTGCTGAAAATCATTTAATATTCAAAGTATTAAACTCTTATTTTAATACTATATTTTTCTGCAATTCAATGTGTTATGGTGTTAGTTTCAATAATGTATATACGTATCTGACCTGGCTGACCCACCCAATCTCACATTGGCCCCTTGTCACACTTACCTCTACTCCGCGCGGAGACCGACCCGGGGAAGCACCACGGGGCAGAGTCATGCATCCACGCACTGCCAGGGCAGTGCAGGCACAGCAGCGTGATGTCGGCAAAGTAAAAAAAAGAAACGCCCAAACCAAAACACAAAATCAGCACCTCAAAAGTACCCGCGACTCATCTCATGGACAGGAGCTCGAAACAAAATGGGAGACCTGCTCGGATCGGTCTATTGTTAGTCCGGCAACCACGTACCTTCATTAAGAACAACCTGATACAGGCTGATTTTGGATATTAGTGTCTTCGTACTGACACCATTGGTGGACCAGAGCACACCCCCTGCAAGGTAATGGACCCCTTCCCGGCTATTACTGATACAATATGCGTTCTGTCCTGTTCTTCAATCAATTGCTGAGGAAAACTACTGTTTATGACATGTGATAACTCACCACTGCTGTCTATTTAGTCTGGAACTTTGGGTCTGTCCTGTTTGAAACCCTGCCTGTTCCTTGGATATTCTACACTCTCCAGCGCTTTTGACCCCGGGCTTCGTTCCTCGACGACTCTCACCTTCTATGTCCACTGGCCTTGGCTACGAAACTCTACCTACACCCACTACGAACTCCTCGCAACCCTGGAATACCGGCAAGTAACCACGAGCCCGAAACCTGACCTCTCATCCACCCTTACGACGCGGTATGACTTGGACTATCGCTTCCGGACAGGACTGCGTGGGTTTTGGGTCGGTGAGCCTATTTCCCCACCAAAAAAGTCAGCCCCCGGTACTTCCGGTCCTGTTTGTGGTGAGCGCAGAATGTGACAATACTCCAGCGTCCTCCAACCAGCAACATGGATCGCCGCATTGCAGGTGGTCCCAGAATCCCCTAGACAAAAAACGCCTATGAGGAATGTTACGGCAACGTTTAGTACTGATTCTATTTACACTGAAGACATGACTACCCACCTCAACAAGTCTTCCAACGAACAACCGACGGTGAGTACCCCTAGACCACTGAAACAATAAACGTTTTGTAAACACGATATCAGTATCCCACCAACACCGAACCCTCCCCATCCTCGCCACGCCACTGCTGTCCTACTCACCAGTCACCACTATATCCTTTCGTGACCACGACGGGTCACCGCGCGTCCAATACCGTGTACTATGCAGGCGGGATCCCCATGGTGGTACGGGGGTTCCTGAAAACCAGTGGCAATCAACGCGTTGTAGAGCTACTTGCCCCTCTCACTTTCCCTTTATAACATTCTTTCAACGAAACAAAGGTTGCATACATAATCTGCCTTGCTGACTGATGCCGCTCTCAGCATGGCATCTCCTATAAAATTAGGGAGCAACGCCCAAGAAATTTGGACCTCTGTACCTCACCTCTCTCCTCATCACGCTGAAATTCAGAAGGGTGTTGGACACCTGCCAGTGATGCGTAAGTTACGGCTGCAATCTAACTCTAGCTTTACACATTGTCTCAGGGAGACACGTACTCCGTGGCTCTGTTATACACTTACCCTGGACTTTACCGGACGGGTTGGCTTTTCCCGAGACACCGGCTGTGAACGATGTGGCCCTATCTGAGTCTTCTCGGCAGGGTCTGTGTTCGAAGGGTTGGTGTAAGGACGAACTTAGCACTCTGGATCGTCCCGCTTTGACTCGGGACCTGATAGACCTGTGCATCCGGATGGATCAGTGCCTCCAAGAGAGAAGGATGGAGAAAAAAACAACCCGCCCGAGGTATACAATCGTCTCCTTTTTCCACCATAGGTCCTCTACTCTCCACTACTCTCCTGCCTGGTCCTAGATTACCCATGCAGCTGGGAGGACTAGCCTTTCGCCTATCGAGAGGCACGGAGAAGACGAGCAGGACTTGCCTCGTGGCAATAACGGCCACCTGGTATTCAACTGTCCGCTGAAGCCGGGAAACGCAAAGCCCAGTGAGTATGAAGGAGGATCACGCTGGCACTGCAACTTTCCCCCTGCCTCAACCCTCTACGAGGATTTTACCTACCTATCTCCATATCCGTGTGAGACCTTCACAGTACAGACAAGCGGCCTTTCTGGATTCGGGGTCAGGGGGAAAACTACGTCGGACCAAGAGTTCGACTATCAAGAATAAAATACCGTTGGTACCCAAAGATCGACCGGTAGGTCTTGAAGCCATTGACGGACGACCCTTGCAGCCGCATCATTTCCTTACAAAACTACACCCCTTAAGACACACGACTAGCGACTTCCACTCCGAGACCATAACATTTGATTCATTCACACCTCCTCCTCGGACATCATTCTTTGGGACTCTCCGTGGCTCCGGTATCCACAATCATCATTGACTGGACAGAGGCCACGCCACTTCGTTGGAGTTCTTTTTGCTTGGAGCATTGCAGTCTGCTCCAATAAGCGCAGTGGCAGACTGGAGGTCACGGATCCTGACAGGGTACAGCTGCCGGGAATATACGAGGATTTTGCGCGATTCTTTGACAAAACGCCAGCAGAAGTCTTCCGCCACATCGGACGTACGACTGTCCTATCGATCTTCTACACGGGGCCATTCCCCCCAAGGAGGTCATACCCACTCATCGTCCTGAGACCCACGATGAGAACATATATTAGGAGAATCTCCAGAGGGGGTTCATTAAGAAATCTTCATCACCTGCTGGCAGGGATTTTTTTTTCGTCAAAAAAAAGCGAACCCCTCAGACCCTGCATGACTATCGCGGTCTCAACAAACTCACCATAAAGAACCCCTACCCCACCCTTCCGTTGATAGCCGAATTATTCGACAAACTCCAAGGAGCCAGGATCTTCACACGCTGGACCTCAGAGGCGCCTATAATCTGGTTACAATCAGACAAGGAAGACGAATGGAAGACAGCATTCAATACTCGCGACGGGCATTACGAGTACCTGGTCATGCCATTTGGATTGTGTAATGCTCCTGCTGTCTTCCAAGACTTTGTCAACGACATTTTCAGACAGAGACCTTCTGGACCATCATGTTATAGTATACACCTGGACATATACTAATATTTTCCAGATCCATGCCTGAAACTATGCATGTCAAACAAGTCTTGCAGCGCTTAAGAGAGAACCACTTGTATGCTAAGCTCGAGAAATGCCATTTCCATCAAAGATCCACTTCCTTTCTCGGCTACATCATATCGACAACGGCCTTGCTATGGACCCTACCAAGGTCAAGGCGGTGGTACGCGAATGGCCCTGTCCCTCTCCTCAAGGCCATCCAAAGGTTCCTCGCTTCGCCAACTATTACCGGAGGTTCATCAGGGATTCTCATCGGTATAGCACCCATCATCACGGCACTCACGCAGAAGGAGCTGATCCGTAGGTGGATCGGAAAAGCTCTTCAGGCTTTCGACAGGATAAAGACGGCATTCGCCCTCAGCACCCATCATTACTCATCCAATCCTTACGTTTACCTTATTTTGGAGGTCGACGCATCCGAGTATAGGAGCAGGTGCTATACTTTCCCAAGAAAGAATCCTCAAGCCCCACTTCATCCCTTGTGGCGTATTTTTCTAAAAAAAAATCCTTCCGCCAAAGGATAACGATGTAGGTAACCGGGAGCTCCTCGCTATCAAACTGAGGCCTTAGAAGAGTGGAGGCACTTACTGAAGGCACAGAGACGCCAGTCACGATACTTACTGACCATAGAATCTACTGTACATTGAGGGAGCAACGGCGACTAGGATCTCGCCAGGCAAGATGGTCCTTATTCTTTACTCGCTTTAACTTCCTAATTTCCTACATCCCTGGGTCTAAGAACCTTAAAGCCGACGCCTTGTCACGACAAGTTCCTGGTAGAGGATAACAAGGTGGAACAGGAGACCATTCTCCCTTCCCCTTACGTTTTTGGCTGCCAATACTTTTAGTGCCTTAACGGACATACCAAGGCTCAGAAAACATCCCGGCAGGACTCAACGTTCCGGAGGATCGGTTGTTCACTCCCCGTAAATCCAGAGGAGAGTCATGGAGTGGGGGACACTTCATCCAAGACTGCAGGCCATCCTGGTACCAAAAGAAATACTGAGTTCATCGAACGCACATTTGTGTCCTACATGCGGAAGACATACAAGCTTTCGTAGCTACTTGTGCTCGAAGCAAGACACCACACAACAGACCTTGCGGGTCGCCTTCAAACCAACCTACCCATCCCAGAACGTTCTGGACACATATATCGATTGACTTCCATCGTTGAGTTGCCTAAATCTAGAGGCATGGACACCATACTTGTGGTGGTGGACAGATTTTCCAAACAGGCACACTTCATCCCTATGAAGGGTCTACCCACGGCACCAATGTTGTCCGAAGTTTTCATCAGGGAGATCTTTAGGTTACATGGGTCCCCTCAGGGCCTTGGTGTCCGACAGAGGATCCCAGTTCATCTCCCGGTTCTGGAGGGCGTTTTGTAAAAGTCTGGACGTCACACTACACTTTTCGTCAGGCTATCACCCCCAGACCAATGGACAGACGGAACGCACCAATCAGTCTCTGGAACAGTTTTTGAGGTGCTTTATTGCTGACACTCAGGACGACTGGGCGGAACTTCTCCCGTGGGCAGAATTCTCCCATAATAATCTTCGGAACGAATCATCCCAACAGTCACCATTTATGGTCAACTATGGCTTCCATCCGTCTGCACTTCCTTCCCTCATCTCCAAGTCTGGAGTCCCAGCCGCAGAGGACAGGATTCGCCACTTACAAGACCTATGGCAGAGGATCCATCGGAACCTACAGCACGCTGGTATATTACACAAGAGACAAGCGAATCATCACCGAAGAGAGGTCCCAGGGTACTCTGTAGGACAAAGGGTTTGGTTATCTACCAAAAACATTCGGCTAAAGGTAGCCTCACCCAAACTGGCACCACGTTTTATCGGTCCTTTCCGCATCACCAAAAGGATCAACCCAGTAGCCTATCGGCTTGAACTGCCTAGGAATATGAGGATTCCTTCTGTATTTCACTCATCCCTTCTCAAACCTTGTCTACAAGACTCATCCTCCAAAGGACAATCTAAACCTCCGCAAACCATACTGGTAGATGGCCAACAAGAATACGAGGTTCAGACCATTCTCAACTCCAGAATATCCAGAGGAGGATTGCAATATCTTGTACACTGGAGAGGCTATGGCCCAGAGGAGAGAGAGTGGATCCCTCATCATCAGGTACATGCCAACCGCCTCATCTATGCCTTCCACCGTAGGCATCCTGAGAAACCATCTCTGGGTCGCCCGGAGGTCTCCCCTCAAGGGGGGGATACTGTCACACTTACCTCTACTCCGCGCGGAGACCGACCCGGGGAAGCATCACGGGGCAGAGTCATGCGCCCACGCACTGCCAGGGCAGTGCAGGCACAGCAGCGTGATGTCGGCGCCCCGCGACGCGCATCGCGCACGCGCGCGGGTTGCTCGGCAACCAGACCTATCATTAAGAAAACCTGATTACAGGCTGTTTTGGATTAGTGTCTCACTGACACCATTGGTGGACCAGAGCACACCCCTGCAAGGTAATTGGACCCTTCCCGCATATATACCTGCTTCTGTCTGTCTTTCATTGCTGAGCATAAACTCCTGTTTATGCATTGTGCTCACCGCTGCTGTCTAGTTTTGTCTTGAACTTTGTCTGTCCTGTTTGACCCTGCCTGTTCCTTGGATTTCTACACTCTCCAGCGCTTTGACCCCGACTTCGTTCCTCGACTACTCTACCTTCTATTACCCTGGACCTTGGCTACGAAACTCTACCTACCCGGACTCTCCAACCCTGGAATACGGCATGTACCCTGACCACCCTGACCTCTCCAACCCTACGACGCGGTACGACTTGGACTACGCATTCCGGACAGGACTGCGTGGTTGTGGGTCGGTGCCTATTCATCCCCACCTCAGCCCCGCGGTCTTCCGTCCTGTTTGTGGTGAGCGCAGCGTGACACCCCAGTGGTCTAACCAGTCCCCATTACATGGTCGTGTCTGGTGGTGCACCTGTTGGCAACAGGACTCCTGAGTCTCCCGCATGATGTTGTGTGGGGATTGCCAACCCAGACAGGCATCTGAGGTAGTGTGCATGAGTCCTACCTATATCCAGTGCAGCGCCTCCACCTCATCAGGATCTCTGCGTCCGCAGGAAGATGTAACTGATGAGGAACTCCTCTGTGGTGCCCCCTCCTGTGCAAGAACTTCACTCCCACACAGCAAGGGTTTGTTGAACTTGGGCATCTTTATTGTACGTTCAGGCAGACTGCCCCTCGCAGCGGTCAGCTCAGCCGCTCATTCCTTTGCTGTACTCCATTAGGAAGGTTCCTTCTCCTCTAATAGAGTTGCTCTCCACCTCTCCCCTCAGGGAGATTCACCAGCTTGTCTCTCTTGCGCAGCCCAGACTCACAGCTATTGCATCAGCCTCTGCAACACTGTTGCAGACCTCCACATGACTCTCCTGACAGAGTCAAAACACCAACAGAACTGAACTACTAACTTTAGGCAGTGCTATGTCTTATATCACCTCCAGAAAACAGACACCCTCTGTGTCACTAAGGGTGGACACACAGCATGTTGTCACATCCTTTGGGACATATGACACCTCACCAGGGTTTGAGGGCAAACCTCCATGATTGTTACTGGCAACCCTGCATACTTACCAGGATTACTGCCAGCATGAAAGAGATATGTACACCAATTTTACACATGGCTACATACGTTTATTTGTATAGAGCCATCCATGTACTGTAGTAGCTCTTCACAGCATGTGCCATACAGTAATAATAGGAAAGATAATGGGAATAAGCTCTACAAACATAAAAGTAACATTACAGTAGGAAGAAGAGTCCCTGTCCCATTAAGATTACCATCTAATTGGTAAGTAGGAAGAATTTATAGAGACTGTAGGAGGGTTTTGTGGTAAGTGCGTAGGCAGGGGGTCATGGTAATTATATATGAAAAACATGACTAATCCCTAACTTTGGAGCTACTCAAATTCTTTTTTTAAGGTGTGTTTTCAGATAGACCTTAAAGGTGGATAGAGAGGGTGCTTGATGGAAATTGAGGGAAAGGGCATTCCAGAGGCGTGGGGCAGTCAGTGACTGGTTTTAGGCTGGAGAAGGTTACAGATACAAAAGGGATAGACAGAAGACATCCTTGAACAGAACACAAGAGTTGGGATGGTGTATAGCAAGAAATTAGGGCTGAGATATAAGGAGGGGCAGAGGAGGGTATAGCTTTAGGAGAATTTGTGTGTAATACAGGTGTAAAGGGTATTCCTTCTATCCCTAGCACAGATATAGTGTGTGGCTGGAAACCTATGTGTTACCAGGTGTGGTGCATATACCTGTAGGTTCACAGGAGGCCTGAGCCTCCGCTTGTTGGGAACCTGGGGTGAGTCCTTCGGCTTGATCTGGTTTGCAGCGCCTCCACCTGTGTAGGGTTTTAGGGATGTAGAAGGTTGCCTACACAGGACCCACATATACAATAAGTACATACACGAAGATGTATATAACCAGTTTATGTATATGCAGGAATAATCACACACTGTACACGCTTATCACACACTTTAGTAATCACTACTGTGTAGTTGTAATAATACTCCCCCTAGGGGGTAACTCCACACTATGTATCGTAGTACCAAATGTCATTCACTCCACTTGGAGTGTACCTTGCACCCACCACCATGTATCCCCACACAGTGTCCACAGTTAACCCCTATGTCCCGTGGTCAGCGTTGCCACTATGTGAGAATATATATGATTTGTTGGTGCACTTATAAGGGTACCTGCCGAGTGCTCCTGCACTTGGGCCTGCAAGCAGCTTCAAAAAGGATCCGCCGCTTGGTGATCCCGTCTGTGATCCAATGCTTCCTTGCACGAGGGTCCGCCAGGGGCGATCCCACCCTGGAGATAGTCTTTGTCTCTTTGGGCGTAGGCTTGAGCCCAAGCCTCTTCTCGGGGAGCGCAGCGTCCGCTGTGTCCCTATCTAACACTGGTACTAATGTGACAGGTTCCTAGCCTAGGGCCTGTCCCTGTAGCACCACAAGCTGTGAGGGGCTCAGGACCTAACTGGGGCCTAGGGGGCTGCTTCCCCTTGCTCTTCCTGGTCCATACTCACGTGAGCTCCTTCAGCGTGCGAAATGTATCAAAATCTCCTCAGCAGGGAGATTCTAAGCCCTATTGGCTCCCTGGCATCACGTGGGGTCCCCTAAGGCTCATGGGACTCGTAGTCCCGTCCAAGAGCCTTCCCTGGTAGGCTAGGGTTTAGCGGGCTGCCACTGCGCATGCGCAACTTGTCGGGACCGCCGGAGCCTACTGCGCATGTGCAGACTCATTCAAGATGGCGGCGCCCTGCACGGGAGCCGCCGGGAACCTCCGGAGCACCGAAGCGCTCCCTGCATGGCCCCACCCTCCAGATGTGCCGGCGGGTCTATCGAGTGACCCCCGGCAGTGGAGGTAACGAGGAGGGCGGTCGCGGGACAGAGGGGACCTGGCTACATCCTCCCCCTGGTAAAAACCCCAACGCCCTCGCTTGGGACACAACTGAATATAACTATGTACAGAAGTTATATAATGAAAATTTGCATGGCACCATTATATAATAAAAATGCAACAATAAAATACAATCTTAACTCGTCAGCTCTACATTAGATTGTACGATTGTAGCTGCGAGCCCACTGCTGAGCCTCATAGTGGGGTGCCCCAATTTGATCATAGGTTACCTGGTTTGAAGGGTACCTTACTCTTGGCTCCTACGGAGCTGTTCTTCAGCAACTCCCTCTGGGGAGTAATAAGTACAGTCCTGAGGCTCAGCCTCTTCCCTTGAGGGGAGAAATGTCTCTGAACAGTCTCTGTTAGGCACAAAGCACGGGCTCTGTGGATCCAACGGCTGGCCCGCTGGAGCCACCTTAGTAGGCGTTGGCCTATGGGGCCCTTTACCCATAGCTCCTCCGGGAGAGGATCCTTCCATAGGATCTTCCGGATTTTCAGAGTTGGAATGATCATGTACAGTCTCTTGATCAATTTCTGATACATCGGACTCGCCATTCAGTGGTGTGGCCAATATTTCTGCTTCCTCATCTCCCACTTGTGGAATGGGGAGAAGATGATTGCGGTGCCAGACCTTTACCCGGTCTTCAGTGTCCTTGATGCGATAGACCGAGAGGCCAGGCATCTGAGATTCTATTTCATATACACCGTCTCTCCATCGGTCAGCCAATTTATGTTTTCCCGGGACTCCCAGATTGTGAAGCAACACAGCGTCTCCAGGACGAAGTTACCGATATTTTACCTTATGGTCGTATCGCCTTTTATTGTCAGCATTCAGCTTAGCTGTAGACTTCTCAGCCGGCAGGTAAGCCTGTTGCAAGCTGTCTTTAAGTCTTTGCACGTATTTGAAATGGGTAGCATTGTGTATCCCATCCGTCGAGACTCGAAGGCGTACATCTACTGGCAGTCTCGCCTCTCGTCCGAACATGAGGAAGTATGGGGAGAATCCAGTTGACTCGTGTCGGGTACAATTGTACGCGTGAACCAGTGCCTCTACGTGTCGACTCCATTCAGTCTTCTGAGCACCCTTTATAGTTCTGAGCATGTCCTGCAAGGTTCGATTAAATCGTTCTGGCAAAGCATCTCCCTCGGGATGGTACGGGGTCGTTCGTGATTTAGCAATGTTCAACATTTTGAGCAATTCTCGGATCAGTGTGCTCTCAAAATCTCGACCTTGGTCTGAGTGAAGGCGGTTTGGAAGACCGTAGTGAATGAAGTTCTTCTCCCATAGTATTTTTGCCACTGTGATGGCTTTCTGGCCTTTCGTGGGGAAGGCCTGGGCATACCGGGTGTAATGGTCCGTGATGACCAGCACGTTGCATATTCCTCGGCTATCAGGCTCAATGCACAGAAAGTCCATACACACAAGGTCCATGGGGCCAGAACTCTTCAGATGGCCCTTGGGTGCAGCTCTGGTAGGCAGGGTCTTGCGTTGTATACACCGAGAACAACGGCGACAGTGGCGTTCTACGGCCTCTCGCATCTTGGGCCAGAAAAATCGGTCTCGGACCAACCCAAAGGTTTTCTCTACACCGAGATGTCCATGCTCATCATGAAGAGACCTTAACACCATGTATTGCAAGTTCTTAGGGAGGACTAGTTGTTGTCTATCCGGGTGGTTGTGATATTGCACCACCTGATAGAGTAAGCAGTTATCAATTTCAAATTTGTCCGCTTCCCGCATGAGCGAAGCGACCAAGTCTTTGGGAACACGCTTCAGGAGGGCTGGGTTCCTTTTTTCAATGGCTTGCCTAATAATACTAATTACAGGGTCTTGTATTTGGTAGTCTACTAGATCTTTCCACCGTAACACTTTGTCATGAGTTATGTTCATCCCCTTCGGATCGCAGTAGGCTGCTGGGACAGCCTGCGACTGGCATCCCAAGGAATCCGCAACCCGTAATTCTGAGAAGGCCACTTGATCGTTGATGATGGCGGCCGTGCTCGCACCCCTGGTCCTGGGATTTCCTCCCACTCATCATCATCAGGAGTAGCTCTTAGTCCCGGTCGTCGTGATAGAGCGTCAGCTCCGACATTCAGAGGCCCCGGCTTATACTTCAGGGAGAACTGGTAATTGTTTAGAATTGCCTGCCATCGGTGCCCTACTGCGTCCAATTTGGCCAAGGTATTGATGTACGTGAGGGGATTGTTATCCGTCCTTACCTCAAACGTAACACCGTAAAGGTAATCGTGGAGCTTTTCCGTGATGGCCCATTTGAGAGCCAGGAACTCCAACTTGTGGACAGGGTATTTCTGTTCACTGTGTGTCAGACTGCGGCTGATGTAGGCTACAGGCCGAAGGCCCTCGGGGTGCTTCTGGTGCAAGACGGCGCCCAATCCTTTGAGACTGGCATCCACATGCAGAACGTATGGTTGTTCTAGATCAGCATACGCCAGCACCAGCGCTTCGGTAAGGCTTTTCTTCAACTTCAGGAAGGCCTGTTCAAACTCAGATGTCCATTTATCGCCAAACGTTTGACGGACCGATGTGGCCTTCCTTCCTGTATCTTCGGGATATATCTTCAACAGATTGTTCAGGGGTTTAGCTCGACTATAGTACCCTTCTACGAAGCGACGATAATACCCACAGAAATCCAGGAAGGATCGTAACTCCGTGACATTGTCAGGACGAGGCCAGTTCACGACCGCTTCCACTTTGGCCGGGTCGGTGGCGATTCCTTGAGCAGACACGATGTCATAAGTCACCGAGGTGTGACAGAACCGACACTTGTCGAGGGACAATTTCAATCCTTCTTTCCCAAGACGGTCTATCACTTTAAGCAGCCTCTCTTCGTGCTCTTCCAGGGTCTTTCCGAAGACAATGATGTCGTCCATGTAGACTAGACACTCCCGAGGGTTCATGTCTCCGATAGTCTTCTCCATCAGTCGCTGGAAGGTAGCAGGCACCCCACATATACCTTGGGGCATACGTGTGAATTGGTAGAAACCCAGGGGGCAGACGAAGGCTGTCTTTTCTTGGTCCTCTGCACTCATGGGTACCTGATAGTACCCAGATCGTAAGTCGAGAACACTGAACCATTGGCTTCCGTTCAGAGCATTCAGAATTTCTTCAATGCGAGGAAGGTTGTACTGATCTGGTATCGTACGGTTGTTCAGGGTTCGATAGTCGACACACAGTCTTACGGATCTGTTCTTCTTCCTTACCACCACTACGGGAGAGGCGTAAGGACTCTGTGACTCCGTCAAAATTCCAGCGGTCTCCATTTCTTTCAAGACATTCCTTACATCGTCCACATCTCTAGGGGTGATGCAGCGAGAGCGTTCGCGGAACGGAGTGGCGTCACTCAGTCTAATGGCATGTTGGGCGCTGCGACTGCAACCCACATCCATCTCACTTGTGGAGAACACAGTCCGTTGTTTATTCAACTTGGTTGTCAGCCGATCTTTCCACTCAGTTGGCAATGTCGACTCGCCGAAATTGAAGTCCAGGTCGACTAACCGCTCACCCACTGCAGCAGCGTTCACCTGGGGCATTGTTTCCACAGGGCTAACCGGATATATGCAACCCAAACTTTGTCCTGCATCAGATTCCATTGGAAATGGGGAGATGTTCTGCACATATACGTAGGTTCGTAGAGGGATTTTAGTCATCCACTCTCTCACTTCGGGTAGTACCCTATACTCTCTCTGAACCTCGTCCTCCGGGGTACTTTCCAGGGAGAAAAGTTGATCGTTCTCATCTCGATCGGGATAACAGCACCAGATGGCCATACGTTGCACTCCCCCTGGTAAAATGGTCGTCAGTCCGCGTTGACGATTGTAGAGGTCCCCGTGACACTCCAAGGCATATACCCGATTGCATTCTTCTCGTAGAACGGGATCGAGGAGCGGATTGGCCATCGGCATCTCGTTGGTCTCTTTCAGGTATGCTCTGATTACCGCTTGTACTATATCAGTATTGGTTCCCAAGATGATCGGATACTTGCACTGGTCTTGGGGCTCCGGGCATACCATTGCTGCTACATGCATGGGGTGTTTCTTGCCAGTGTTCAGTTGGAGTATTTCCAGTTGAACCCTTACAATCCCATCGATGGGGTAGTCTTCGTTACTTAACCCCCTCACCTTCATATGGTCGGCCGACCGCAGGGGGCAGTGTTTGAGGTGCTGGTCATAGAACTTGCGGTATATTATGGTCACTTGGGACCTGGTGTCCAGTAGAGCAAAATCTCCTCAGCAGGGAGATTCTACGCCCAATTGGCTCCCTGGCGTCACGTGGGGTCCCCTAAGGCTCATGGGACTCGTAGTCCCGTCCAAGAGCCTTCCCTGGTAGGCTAGGGTTTCGCAGGCTGCCACTGCGCATGCGCAACTTGTCGGGACCGCCGGAGCCTACTGCGCATGTGCGGACTCATTCAAGATGGCGGCGCCCTACATGGGTGCCGCCGGGAACCTCCGGAATGCCGAAGCGCTCCCTGCATGGCCCCCACCCTCCAGAAGTGCCGACGGGTCTATCGAGTGACCCCCGGCAGCGGAGGTAACGAGGTGGGCGGTCGCGGGACAGAGGGGACCTGGCTACACAGGATTTAATAGGAAGCCAGGAAAGGAATTTCAGTAGGAGAGACGCTGAGAAATTAAAGCGATTCTATCAGAGTTTAGGATAGATTGTAAGTGAGACAGGTGAGAGGTAGGAATGCCAGGCAGTAGGTTACACTAATTGAGACAGGAGATAATGAGGGCCTGACTTAGATAGTTTAAGCAGTAGAGCAGGGGTGAGCAAACTTTTTATGCCGAGCCCCCCTTTTTATCCATGAAATTTCTCGGGCCCCCCCTGCGAGATGTAATCAAAATCACATGAAAAAAAAACCCTTTATTAAACGGTATACAATGTAAATACAAATATGTCTAAGGCCACGCATATAGTGCCCGCGACAGAGACGCGTGACGTCACCCGTCGCCGCTAGCGAAAGTTGTATTTCGCTTTGTGGCGGCGCGGGCGACTAGGCCATTGATTGGTTCAGGGGCTGTCACATGAGGCGACAGCCCCTGAAAAATCAAATATTGCCGGTGTAACAGGGGACTTATCCCTGTTCAGTAATGTGCCTTTAATCTAGCAATGTGGTGGTTAACTGTTGGTAGTTAATTACTAAACACCACCTGCCTGATTAGATTGCTTACAAAAGCCTGCCTTTGAGACAGGAAGTGACTCCTTAGCTCTGACTGAGAGCTGACCTTTGGAGACAGCACATGTCTTGAGCTCTGCCCAGCATAGCTGATTGCAAGACACCAAACAAGACTTCTAAACCTGGATGCTGATATTTTCTGTGCAGGCACGGGTGCGGTTCCAGGAGAGCAGAGAAGCTTACTCTACAGAAGCTACCAGATAAGACTTTCATTATTAAGAGACTGCTTATATCTGCTTATTTTCATGCTATGTGTTTGCACTAGAAATACTCCCAAGTGAATGGAAGCTTTGTTCCCCCCCCCTGTGTTTGAATAATTTCCTGATGAAAAGGAAAAGGCACAATAAAGCCTTATTATAATTTCACATTATAAAGCCTCCTGATTGTGTACCTCTGTGAACGTCCATCTACAGCCGGCTTAAAAAAAACGCGTCGCCCCGTCGTGCTTACTATAAGCGCACGCGGCGGCGATGACAATGCATTTGTTTTCGGGCAACGTCGCGTCGCCGGCACTATAAGCGCAGTCTAAATACTTACATACTTCAACAGCTCGCTCTTGCAAAATTAGGCTGCGTCCACGCTGACGCTGAGAGCGGTGACATCACCAACTCTCCAAGCATGAGCCCAGGGTGTCCTGCATAATTTTGCAAGCACGAGCGGGGAAGTGTTTACACTTTTTTTCCCCCATTATTTCTGTACATGCATAGTATGATTGATATAGGTGCAGCCGACCCTTTCACTTGCAGAGGATCACAGCGAAGCAGGTTGCCAGCGGAGGAAAGCAGGAACACAGCGCTATTGCAGGGCAGACACCGGAAGGAGGGGCGTTTGACATCACAGCGCTCGCGCGTGCTCCTCATCCGTACCTCAGAATCACGTGGCCGCCACTTGCACTATCCTGTTCGGCCGCCAGCGCACATCTTTTTCGCCTGCGCACCCAGGTTTTGCAGCACGCCTAAATAATCTTGCGCCCGGGGCGACCCCCTTCCCCCCCAGTTTGTGCACCACTGCATTCAATCACAACACCCACACAATCAGATAACACACAAACACAGCACACATACACACTCAACCACACACACACTCAACCCCACACACACACTCAACCCCCCCCCCCCCCCCCCACACCACCCCCCCCCCCCATACACACAAAAACACAGACACACCAGGTGGGTGGGTTTTTGGGGGGAGGGAGTAACTAAGCCTGCTCAGGTCCCCCCATGTGCTCCTGAAAATGGGCGGGTAACAGACAGGAGGAGGAGGGCTTGTCTGCATGCAGGGAAGGCCCTGCAGCAAGGCCCCGCCCCGCAGCAGGGCCCCACCCCCACTGCAGGCAGACAGCAAGAGAAGGAGGGCTTGTATGTGTGCAGAGAGAAGCCCCGCCCCCTCTGCAAGACACAGCAGAGAAGAAATCTCAGCAAGGAGCTTCTGGCCGCCTGTGCACAGCTCTGCCCGCCCCCAGGTTTCCCCGCACACAGCCCGCGCCCCCCCTAAATAATCCTTCGCCCCCCCGAGGGGGCGCACCCCCCCGAGGGGGCACACCCCCCAGTTTGCACACCGCTGCAGTAGAGTGACAGAGGAAAGTTACATTGTGAATGTGAGAGGAGAATGTGAGGGAGGAGTGCTTGTGACACTGGGTGTATGATACCGTAGTACTTCCAACAGTACTGGAACAGTCAGCAGAGGGCATCAAGGATGATATAGTGGAGAAACATTCAGAATCTTTGGTCTGCGCAGCAGGTATAAGATTAGTGGCTGTAATGTTATTTTGTGTGTAGCCATGTGTTAAAAATGGTATACAGTTCTCTTTCATGCTGGCAGTAAACCTGGTAAGTATACAGAATTGCCAGCATCAATCATGGAGGTTTGCCCTCACACCCTGGTGAGGTGTCATATGTACATGAGGGGAGTGGTAACAGACCTTGTGTTCATTCTTAGTGACACAGGAGGTGGAGCAATTCCCTTGGTATATAAGACACAGCACTGCCCAAAGTTAGAGGCTGTTATGTTCAAGGTCAAGTGTGCTAATTAAGAGAGTGATTCTACAGCAAGTAGTGAGACCTGCAGCAGTAAGGCTGGCAGGGCCTACACTGTGTCCAGGGACCTGGCACTGGTGGTGATCTCCCTGAGGGGAGAGGTGAACCAACTCCATTGGGAGGGCAGATCTTCTGAAAGGAGAGTACAGAAGAAGATGAGCGGCTAAGCTGTTTGCTGCGAGGGGCAGTCTGCCTCTATCATCAATAAAGATGCCCTTGTTCACAAGAACCCCCATGTGTGAGTGTGAAGTTACTCCACAGAGGAAGGCACCACAGAGGGGTTCCTCATCAGAACCATCTCCTTGCGGGCGCAGAGATCCTGATGAGGTGGAGGCGCTGCACTGTATGTAGGTAGGACTCACGCACACTACCTCAGCTGCCTGTCTGGGTTGACATTCCCCATACACCATCATGCGGGAGACTCAGGAGTCCTGTTGCCAACAGGTGCACCACCAGACACGACCATGTAATGGGGACTGGATAGACCACAGGGGCCAATGTGAGATTGGGTGGGTCAGGAAGGTCCAGAAAATCTGTTACATTTGGAGGCGCTGCTGAGATACCTGTCAACAAGACAGGCTTTTGCTGGGCACACTGTGAAACAGGAGAGTGTATGCTGCCAGTCAGCGCTGTGTTGGGACGGAACCCAGGGGTAGTCAGGGGGGCTGATGGAGTTGTCAGACCGCAGGGACGACCTGGGAGCCTGAAAGGAGTTGGGGGTCTGGAGACAGGGCTATAGCTGTCCTAGTCACCTTGATGTAGTGCTAGTTGGTAGGATGCCTAAAGGGATAGCCTGTTAACAGAGGTCAGGAATCCTGGAGAGGGTCTGCGCTAGACTGACCAACAGTAGGTAGACGCCCCAGTACTGCATGGAGAAGCCAGAGTACTCTAGCCCATTCCAGACAACTTACCACAGTCAGCACAGATTGGAGAGAGAGATGAGACACAGCATACACAGAGAGAGTGAGCCTAGCCTGAGGTAGTGCAACACGAGTCAGACCTACATTAGGTACACAAGGTGGTGCATCGGGCAATCTTTATTGTATCGGTATGGCAGCTGCCCCGCAGAGAGGAGCTCCATGTACAATAAACACAAATACAGTAACCAAATGGCAACCACAAGAATGGAGGATCCGCACGGCGCGGAAGGTCCAAGATGGCGGACGGAGGCTGATGGCGGGAGCGCACGTGGTGTGTGTTCCACTGAAGAGCAAGCTACCGAAGTGACTTTGGCAAGCATGCTATGGAGTGGCGCCAAGGCTGTGGCCGCACCGTTTTGGTCCTGCTTGGGACCGTGGCGTGATACCCTGGAGGATGGTATGGAGGACATTGTGGTGGTGTGTGGTGGAAATGAAGGATCTGCTTGCCAGCCGGCGAGCACTATACAAAAAGCTACCTCAGTTGCTAAAGTGATTGGCAATGTAAACCAAGATGGTGGTTCTTTCTTCCCTGGGAGACCGCGTGGGCCGAATGCAGAAAATGCTGCGAATGCTAAAATTGCAGAAAGTTGGCCGGGAGTGGCGCCAAAAGGAAAACCCCACCCTGATGGGAGGTATGGCGCGAAAGCTGCGGCCGCGCCCTCATGGACAGTAACAAGCTCAGCCCCAGTGCTGGATCACCCTGTGAACTTGTGGGATCCTCCTCTAATATCAACCAGAGGGAGTGGCTTTCAGCTTTGTCAAATGAGGATGGAGCTGGCGGAGGGAGGAGTTAACAAACCAGCCCCTGCTCTTCAGTTGCGAGGAACTGAGCTACTGGGAAGACCACTGCAAAATGTGTCTCCTGTGAGTAGTATGGCCTGCAAAAGTGAAGAAGATTTGGACATTTCTGCCCATCCCTATTCGGCTCCAGGAGGCCTCCTGGTGCTCAGAGCTGGGGGGAAAGAGACTGTTAAATGTTTGTGCATGCAGTGTCGGTTGCCGGGTGGTCCTGTCAATACCACGTCCAGATGCCTGCAATGCGACATCCATTATTTATGGGCGGTGCAACCCTTTGTGGCCGGACAGACCATGGAGGCAGGGGCGGACACAGCCATGCTAACGGCTGAAGCCCTGGGCAGGGCCTGGAGAGAACCCGTGGATCCCGGAGCATGGGGATCGCTCCTCATGATAAAGACGGAGCCGGAGGAGAAAGGGGCCTGTAAACGAGGTGGAAGCCGAGAACCTCATCAGCGGTCCCCGACGGGAGTGCCACTCCCTGAGTCGGAGTTCGACTTCTTGGACGAGGAGCAAGTGACCCCGACACCAGTGGTGACGCGCCTACCAGCGGACCACTACAGCAGTGCTGCAAAAGAACCAGCACTTACCTGTGTCGTGGCGGAGCGGAGTCTCGTGTCGCCGGTGCAGAAACAACCAGAGAGGCGGAGTCCCACGGCCGTGGTGACTGGCGGAGCGGACGGCGGAGAAGGAACCATCCCGAGCCGACGGAGCGGTAAGCGACATCCTTGCCTTCCCCAGGCGCCGGTGGTGGCAACGGCGGAGAAAGGCCTAGTCCGGGCCCGAGCAGAGAGCAGAACCATCACTTCCGGCGGCAGATGTCGTTCTGGAGGAAGAGGTTCCGGTTGAGAACCCAACGCAAGATGGCGGCGGCGAGTCCCGCGAGATCCATGACATCACTTCCGATGGGCACAGCGGAGCCAGATGGAAGATGGCGGCATCCTCGCGACTGAGTAGCTGTACCAGATCGCCTGGATCCGGGAGAAGCTGGCAGGCCCTGCGGAGGCCTGGGAGCAGCGAGACGGGAGAACCGGAAGGCCAGTCCGATGGCACCGGGCAAGGTAGCACCCAGTTGCGGGTCGTAGTCCCGCGGATGCCGATAGCACTTCCCTATGCCCAACCCCCGGCCATAGTTAAAGCCCCTGCCCCTGTCACTTTTTCCTACGGGTCCAAGTCGAGCCAAGGGTTGTCTGGGGTGTCCCGAGCCACATCAGAAGAACGGACTATGGGGAATGCTTCACGTCTGATGATGGAGAGGGAGGGGGAAGGTACACGCGTCAAGTGTCCATTTCAAGTGAATGCCCTAGTAGTATCAGAGTCACTAGTAGGCCCAAAAGGTTGGGATCCAATTCCAGATCTACTGGTACCTCGGGGATATCCTCTGGCGGGGAGTTAGCGGAAGGTGAGGGCACCGTAACAGTACCAGAAGAGGTTAGGGAAATCAGGTGGTGGGCATCCAATTTTGAAGGGTATGAGGCATGGCTAGATCGCACCAGGTTTATCTTAAGACAAGAAGGGGTGGTGGATTACTGGTGGGATCCAGGGGACTTCACAGAGGATGCTCGTCTGGAGGAACTCAGACGGAGGTAGTATGATATCAGTTCGGGGGTAGTGGATCCCAAAGGATCGGGCAGGTTATGGGACCCTGTAGAACCCGCTGAACTCTTATCATGGTGCTGCCAGGTAAAGCAGGCAATGCTAGACTAATTAGGACAAGTAGGGCTGAGAGGGCCATAGTGACAAAATACAAGAAGACCCACGGGTTGGAGTACCCTTATGTCCCTGAACCTCTAATGCAGGAGATAGAGGACCAAAGGCATGGGTGGTTGAGAGAGACCATAGAGGAGTATATCCTGACCAAGGGTGGAGAATGCACTGGACACAGAGCAGAAGAGCGCAATGTATACATGCATCGGGTAGATTACCGCCCGGAGAATGGGTTACCCCGGGAGTATAGCGTAACAGTTAAGGATAATGCTGGCCGGGAGGTAAAGAAGCCAGACCCTAGGCACTATTATTAGGGAAGAATAGAATGGGGTCCACTTTAGAAACAGTGCCCTCTGCTGGACAGCAGGCATTATAGTTGTTAATATGTTATCATGAGAACTGTATAATGTACATTTGTAAGATGATTATGTTGTTGTGTTTTGCAGTGCTTCCTGTACTCCATTATTGAACACCATCACGGTCTTGCTGCTATTAAACACTATTAAACACTTTCTTGATTTATCCACCTTATCTATATCACATTGCACCTTTTTATTAGAATCTATATCATTTTTACTCACTCACAATTATTTTTTATTTGATAAGCACTTTTATTTACAAACACTGGGCACTGCTATGGGCACGAGTTTTGCACCGTCATGTGCGAACTTATTTATGGGTCTTTGGGAATCACAATTTATATATCACAGTCACAATCCATTTCGTCACAATATTGTTTATTTTGGGAGATACATTGATGATTTGATATTCATTTGGAAGGGTGATGAAGTTTCACTTTTTTCTTTTATTGAACACATTAGCACCAATAACTATAATCTTAAATTCACGTATCAACATAATATTAATAATATTCATTTTCTTGATTTACTCCTGTATGTTGACAACGACATGAACATACAAACAGACATCTATAGAAAAGAGAATTCCAGAAACACACTTCTCAATGCACATAGTTGCCATCCACGCTCCTTGATTAAAAACATTCCAGGGGCCCAATTCGTCAGGTTAAAGAGAATCTGTTCGGACAATGATGTCTTCATTCAAAGGGCCAAAGAGATGTCCGACAGATTCTTGGAAAGAGGTTACTCTGTTGATGATATTACATCTGCATTCAACAAAGCGGATGCCATGGATAGAAGCACTCTCATTTGCAAAAAGTCAAAAAATTATCAATCTAAAAAGTTGCGAGATCAATCTAAAATTTCAACTAGCACTAACAGTCCCATGTTCATTAGCACATTCAATTCACAATCACAACAGATTTGCAATATCATTGCCAAACATTGGCACACATTGTCCCTTGACAAAGATATTCGAGATATAGTGGAGAGTGGCCCCAAATTCTCATATCGTAAGGCAAAAACATTAGCTGCTCACTTGTCTCCGAGTATGTTCAATTCTGGATCCAATGATTCTAATGTTAACAGCATCCCAAAAGGATTTTTTCATTGTGGCAAATGCTCAATGTGCAGATACGCAGTTCAAACTAGGTTTATTTTATATAATAATGATCGTCATAAATATTACCTTAGATCATTTCTAAATTGCAATATTACCCATGTAGTCTATGTTTTGAACTGTGCCTGCGGACTTCAATACGTGGGCCGCACTATAAGACCTCTGAAAATCAGAATTGCGGAACACGTCAGGTTAATCAAAAAGAGAGATGTAAATCATCCTGTGTCCAGACATTTTTCTTCATGCCCTGTAGGCAGTATTAATAATTTTTCTTTTAAAGCTATAGAACATGTACCATGCCATCCTAGAGGTGGTAACAGGGAAAATGTATTAAATCAAAGAGAGATGTATTGGATACACACTCTCAACACTCTCCATCCCTATGGGATCAATGTTGATTGGGAGTTGAAACACTTCCTACAGGGTTGATTACATGGGGAGTCTTGGGAGTGTGTATACCAATGCACCTCACATATACCCTAAGGGGTTAATTTCTGTTCAATAGGGACTTATTACCCCTCTCCTTCTCCTAGAATTAACAATTGTATAATTCACTTGTATTATCTATATGCATTAATTACTGTTCTATGTGTAGCCATGTGTAAGATTGGTGTACATATCTCTTTCTCATGTTGGCAGTAAACCTGGTAAGTATGCAGGATTGCCAGCAACAATCAATGGAGGTTTGCCCTCAAACCCTGGTGAGGTGTCATATATCCCCAAAGGAAGTGACAACATGCATTGTGCCCACACTTAGTGGTACAGAGCAGGTTTGTTCTCTGGGGGGTGATATAAGACACAGCACTACCTAAAGTTAGAAGTTCAGTTTCCTGTTGTTGTGCTGCTCTGTTCACTGAGAGGCACGTGAAGGTCTGCAACAATGTTGCAGTGTCTCCTGCTAGCTGTGAGTCAGTGAGCATACGCAGCAGAGTGAGCAGAGTTAGAGGAGCTGACAGACAGAGCAGCTCAAGAGAGGAGCTGAGAGAGACAAAGCAGCTCAGGAGAGGAGATTACAGCAGCCAGAGAAGCTGGGGAATCTCTTTGAGAGTAAAGGTGGAAAGCAGCTCTATTAGGGAGAAGGGACCTTTCTAATGGAGTGCTGCAAAGAGATGAGCGGCTGAGCTGTTATCTGTGAGGGGCAGCTGGCCCATACCACCATGCAAATAAAGATGCCCTGTTCAAAGATACCCCCACTGTGTGAGTGTGAGATTACTCAACAGTGGATGGCACCACCTTTCACCAGGACCATCTCCCTGCAGAAGCACAGATCCTGATGAGGTGGAGGCGCTGCACATGAAGTAAGTTGGACTCGCACCCACTACCTCAGCTACCTGTCCTGATGACATCCCCTAATACCATCAAGCGGGAGACTCAGGAGTCCTGTTACTTGCAGGTGCACCACCACACACGACCTTGTAATGGGGACCGGTTAGACCACACGGGCCAATGTGAGATTGGGTGGGTCAGACAAGGGGGGTCCACCCATTACATATGCACACTACTCAATATATATCAAGCTATGAATTAAGTCAAATATTATCTATATATATTAATTGCTGCTCTATGCACACTACTTAATATACATCAAGCTATGAATTAAGTTTAATATGCTTCACTAATTCTTCTTGACATATGTCCATTGGATTATATCTCCATATATATGCTCTATCCAAGTGTTCTTTAAAATAATGTTCAAGGATGATACTATCTGTTATCACAGATGCTGCTATTCACAGATCTTGATTTTAAATTATATGTTTAAATTTGTATTGTTTATATGTTACCACTTGTTATTGGGGTTTGTCCTATTTCATACACTGCAGTGTTTGCGTAGCCCTCTCAGTAATGACAAGCATTGATTGCTAATCGTTATCGTCTGTTTGCAATTATGTATTGACCAATCATGACAGGGGACTGTGTATATAACACTTCAGTGTGAGAGATCTTTGTACTCTTTGATAAAGTTCCTGAACGGACGAAACGCGTCAGAGGTGTTCTCCGTTATGTGATGTGCAGCACTACAGTGCAATAAAGCTGTTTTTATTCATTTATGTATCCGGCTGAGTTCCTGTTGCTGTGACCACCCACCAACTAAATTCCACCTTCCTGGAAGAAGGTCTGACAAATTTAGGTCCCAGAAGGGTCGTTGGGATTCACCAGGGGGAGAATGTAGCCAAGTATTAAAAATGGTATACAGTTCTCTCTCATGCTGGCAGTAAAACTAGTAAGTATACAGGATTGCCAGCATCAATCATGGAGGTTTGCCCTCACACCCTGGTGAAGTGTCATATGTACATGAGGGGAGTGGTAACAGACCTTGTGTTCATTCTTAGTGACACAGGAGGTGGAGCCATTCCCTTGGTATATAAGACACAGCACTGCCCAAAGTTAGAGGTTGTTATGTTCAAGGTCAAGTGTGCTAATTAAGAGAGTGATTCTACAGCAAGTAGTGACACCTGCAGCAGTAAGGCTGGCAGGGCCTACACTGTGTCCAGGGACCTGGCACAGGTGGTGATCTCCCTGAGGGGAGAGGTGAACCAACTCCATTGGGAGGGCAGATCTTCTGAAAGGAGAGTACAGAAGAAGATGAACGGCTAAGCTGTTTGCTGCGAGGGGCAGTCTGCCTATATCATCAATAAAGATGCCCTTGTTCACAAGAACCCCCATGTGTGAGTGTGAAGTTACTCCACAGAGGAAGGCACCACAGAGGAGTTCCTCATCAAAACCATCTCCTTGCGGACGCAGAGATCCTGATGAGGTGGAGGCGCTGCACTGTATGTAGGTAGGACTCACGCATACTACCTCAGCTGCCTGTCTGGGTTGACATTCCCCATACACCATCATGCGGGAGACTCAGGAGTCCTGTTGCCAACAGGTGCACCACCAGACACGACCATGTAATGGGGACTGGATAGACCAGAGATTGGGTGGGTCAGGAAGGTCCAAGAAATCAGTTACATGTGTCTAAGGAAAAAAGTGTTTTTTTAATCCAAAAGATGTGATAAGGTAGTTAGAAAGTTTACAGAGAGAAAAGAGAAGAGGTCCCAGGACAGACCCCTGGGGTACGCCCACAGAGAGATCAACAGAGGAGGAAGAGGTGTTAGCAAATGATATATTGAAAGTATGATGTAACAAGGACACCAGGATAGAGCTATTACGATACCAAGAGTATGGAGAATGTGAAAGAAAGAGGGCGGTCCATAGTATCAAAGGCTGCAGAGAGGTCGAGTAATATAAGCAGCGTGTAATGGCCTTTCGTCTTAGGCAGCATGGAGGTCGTTAGTTTGGTGAAGGGTCTTTTGGTGGAGTGAGCTGTGTGGAACCCAGATTGTAGAGGATCTAGGAGGTAAGAAAATGGAGCAAGCGAGAGAATAAAGGCGTTCTAGAAGGTAAAGGGCAGGAGGGAGATGGTGCATATAGTTAGAGATATAGGTATGGTCAAGTCTGCTACTTTTCAGTATAGGTATACAGTAACTATTGGGTACTTGAAGGAGGTGGGAAAAGTACCAGAGGGGCGAGTTGGAAATATGTGAGAATAATGATATGTCTTACAATCTTTTATTTTCTGTTTTTGAAAGGAAGAACAAAATAGGAAAAGTTGCATTTTAAACATGGTAAAAATAAAACTGCAAACAAATGTATTAAAAATAACTTTCCTTTGATGAAAAAAATTAAATTATCAAATGTTTTTCTAATATCCCAGGTAAGAAATATATACATATTTTGAATTATCTGGTATCACATTTAAGATGACTGCCTCCATGATATGTTATGTTATTTCAGTCAATCAGAAATTGCTCTTACCGTGCCACACACACCTGGAACAATCTACCAATGACTCTCACAGCCTCCACCAGTCTAAGTTCTTTCAAAACTAAAGCTATCTCACATTTTAATCTGGTCTGTAACTGTTTCATACGCCTAAGAGATAAAATATGTTAAACTGTTCATGCAATGTCTTTATGTATAATGAATAACCCTGTTCACCTAATGTATCCATGTATTTGTCATCATAACTCTGTGCCCAGGACATGCTTGAAAACGAGAGGTAACTCTCAATGTATTACTTCCTGCTAAAACATTTTATAAATAAATAAATCAGAAATTGGTGAGTGTAAATAAGGAAAGAAGAGAAGTGTATCATTGTGTTTTTTTTATCTAAGTGTAACGGGTTTTCTGGACTGGCCTGACCCACCCAATCTCATATTGGCGCCTGTGGTCTAACCAGTCCCCATTACAGTGTGGTAGTGTCTGGTGGTGCACCTCTCGGGCCTATAGGTCACCCTGTGTTTGTGTATATTCCTCCCTATACTCCACACTCGCATCAGGTGATCTATTCTGTCCTCTGCCCTCCTTCCAGTAACTTCACTCCCCTTATTGACTAGGTACATCTCGATGGTTTCCCTAAGCCACTTTTCCCTGTTCTCTTCTATCTCCTCCATGAGGGGTTCAGGGACATAAGGGTACTCCAACCCGTGGGAAGACTTATATCGAGCCATTATTGCCCGTTCCGCTCTACTGATCCTAATTAGGTCAGCCCTACCTGCCCTTCCAGGTAGCACCCATGATAGGGGTTCGTCAGGATCCACAGGATCGGACAGTGTGTCGGGACCCATGGGCTCTATCTCCCTGTGCTCAAGTTTATACCACTGTTCCTGCAGCTCCCTATCTCGCTGTTCAGGGGTGAATTCTCCCTTGGCCCACCAAAAATTAACTACATCCTCCCTTCGAATAAGGAATCGCGTACGATCCATCCAGGCCGCATAACCTTCAAAGAGTGGGGCCCACCAACGGTGTTCCTTGAACCTGTGTGAATCCCCTGAGTCATTCTCTTCCGCATCCCCCCATGAGAATACCCCTGATGTCCGTGCCGACCGTGGTACGGACCACCGTGAAGACCCCAGGGCCTTGTCCTCTGTTTTATTGGTCGCAGGAGGCAACCACTGGTCTACCGCGGCCTTGCCTAATTCTCCCCCTCCCCGAGAAATGCCCTCCGTAGCGCAACTGCGCTGTCTTTCCCCAGTCCGTCTCTCCTCCCCCCCAAAGGTATGTCCACAAGTTCCAGGCTAGGCGGGGACCCCGGGGGACAGGTGATGGGGGCAGGGGTTTTACCTAGGGCGTGGGGTTGGGCATAAGGGCAAGATGGGATACGCCACGGGACTACGACCCGTTCCCGGCTGTCCATGGACTGATCCAAGGAGGATAGCTCACCCTCATCCGTCTGCGGTTCTCCCATCCAGCTCTTGGGCCCTTGAGGTGATCGGGGACCTTCACCCGATCGCCGAAGCGTCACTGCATCCTTCCCGTCTGTTCCGCCGTCGCCACCGGAAATGATGTCCTCACCGGAACCGGAAGCGCCGCCATCTTGGGTTGGACCCCCATGCGGGATCTCTTCCTCAATGACGACATCCGGAAGCTCCGCCGTCGTCTCCACCGGAAGTGGTATCTTCTCCGCACGTGCGTCTTGGGCCTGGCACGGCCTTGTTTCCGCTACACCGTCTACCGGAGCAAGGTAAGTAAGTGGCTTTCTCTTACCATTCCGCAGGGGTGTAGGCGTCTCTCGCCCGTCGCCACCGTATCCTGGGGCGGAGGGACTCCGTCTCTCGGCTCGCCGATCTGCGGGGGACGCCCTGCTTTCCAGGCTGCTACTCACGCTATGGGGTGTCGTCCTCCCCGGTTCTGTCCTGGGCCTCGATTTCACCTCCGCTAGCTCGCGGAGATCCTCATCCGAGTAGTCTCCCTTCCCCGACTTAGGGGTCACCGATCGGGGCGATAGTCTTTTTTCAGTGCGGTCGGGGGGTGACCCGACCGTCTCGGTTGCTGCTGACCCAGCCGATTTAATCGACTCCAGTCCCCTTTCTCCGGGACTTGCACGACTGATCCACAGTGCACCAGGGGACTCGGCGGAGCGCCTAGCCGTATCCCCCGGGGGGTCAGCAGATTGGATCGGAATGAACGTCGGCATTGGCCATAAGTATAATGTCCCGCATTGTGGGCAGCGTGCCGCTGTGTTAACAATGCCTCCGGGCAGCCCGCATTGTAGGCAGAGCCCGACCACCGTCTCGGTGTTGGCCACCCTGACTACCAGTACCCCGCCGGGTACCGAGTAGGGCTGGGTGGAGACCATAGTGCCCACAGTGGAGGAGCAGGCCATTCTTTTAGTAGGGACCACTTTCAGTATGGGTCTCTCCAGGTCAGTGGTTCCTCGCAACTGACCGGTAGAAGCTTCTGGGCCAGCCACTTCCTGCTTCGGCTCCTCCTTCCGCTGGCATAGCTGGAACCCGCCCCCAGGGGTTGCAATTATGGGCGGATCCCACAGGGGAATAGCATGCCCCTTAATTAAGGCCGCACCTTTCTCAGTCCTGGTGGGCGCGGTCTGCGTTTTCGCGCCAATTTCCTCATCAGAGTGGGACTCTTTGGCCGCGGCTAGTTCCCGCCTTCTCCTGGCAGCTGCTTTCCGTGCAAAATATCCCTCCTTTTTGCACGTTACCTCCGCGGCCGGAACTACTTCTTGTAGTGGCGCCGTCTGGATATCAGTCCCTGGGCCCAGTGGGTGCATTCCCACAGGCCATAGTTGAAAGTCACTCCCCCTGGTGGAAATCAGGGGAGGGTCCCATAGACTAAGCGGTTGACTCAGCACAGGGGCCGAGTGAGTCACTGTCCATGAAGGCGCAGCCATAGCTTTCGCGCCATACCCCCCATCAGGGCGGGGCTCTGCTGTTCGCGCCATTCCCGGTCAGCTTTTTGCAAGTCCTGGATCAGCCAATTTCTCTGCGACTGGCCCACGCGGTCTCCCTAGCAAACGGGAACCGCCATTTTGGGTGGCTTTTAAGCCCGAAATGTCAGTTTGTTTGCTTCCCTCGCTGGGTTCCCCCCCAGTTATCACAATGTCCTCACACTCCTCAAGGTTGGCACCTCGGTGTCCCAGACAGGACAAAAACGGGGCAGCCACAGCCTTCGCTCCACTCCAGAGCAGATTAGTGAAAGACAGCTCAGCGACAGTTTGCTCTTCAGTGGGGCGCACGCCACGGGTGCCTTCCCCATCAGCCTCTGGTCGCCATGTTGGGCTCTCCGCACCACGCGGATCCTCTATTCCTTGGGTTGTCACGCTCTCGTACCAATTATCGTACATGGGGCTCCGCTCTGCGGGGCAGCCACCACACCAGTACAATAAAGATTGCTCAGATGCACCACCACATGTGTAAATGATCTAGGCTGGACTCATGTTGCACTACCTCAGGCTAGGCTCACTCTCTCAGTGTCTGCTGTAACTCCTTCCTCCCAGTCTGTGCTCCCTATGGTAAGTGTCTGGAATGGGCTAGAGTACTCTGGGGCTCCCATGCAGTACTGGGGCGTCTACCTCTCTTGGTCAGCCTAGCGCAGACCCTCTCCAGGATTCCTGACCACGTTAACAGGCTATCCCTTCTGGCGTCCTACCAACTAGCACTACCTCAAAGTGACTCGGTCAGCTATAGCCCGGCTCCAGACCCCTCACTCCTTTCAGGCCCCTAGGTCGTCCCTGCGAACTGACAATACCCTGTCAGCCCCTGACCACCCCTAGGTCCGTTCCAACGCAGCACAGAGTGGCAGCAGACGCTCTCCCTGTTTCCCAGTGTGCCTAGCTAGAGCCTGTCCTGTTGACAGATCTGATCTCAGCAGCTCGCCTCCAAATGTAACGGGTTTTGTGGACTGGCCTGACCCACCCAATCTCATATTGGCCCCTGTGGTCTAACCAGTCCCCATTACAGTGTGGTAGTGTCTGTTGGTGCACCTGTTGGCTACAGGACTCCTGAGTCTCCCGCATGATGGTGTGTGGGGAGGACCCGTCCAGACAGGCAGCTGAGGTAGTGTGCTGAGTCCTACCTAGTTCCAGTGCAGCACCTCCACCTCATCAGGGTCCCTTCGGTCACTTGGGGATGGTCCTGGTGAGGAACTCCTCTGTGGTGCTCCTCTCTGTACAATCATTCCACACATGTACACGAGAGGGTTGGTAATTAAGAGCATCTTTATTGCCTGAGGTGGGCTAGCTGCCCCTCGCAGTAGTTTCTCTAGCCACTCATCATCATTCAGTGCTTCCCTTTGAAAGGTGTAATTCTCCTTTAATAGGGATTCCCTATCCCAGCCGGGATGTCCTTACTCTGTGCCAGGTCCCTGGACACAGTCTTCCTACTCAGCTACTATAACATAACGCTACTCAGACTTCTGGCAGAACTACTCAGAACTCCTCCTCCACTTAGCAGAACCCAGAACTAACTTTCAGACACAGTGCTGTGCCTTATGTATACTCTGGAACTGACACACCTCTGACATCACTAACCATGGAGTCAGAGCCTGTGACCACTCCCATCCATACACAGGGCACCTCACCAGGGTGTGAGGGCAAACCTCCATAATTACTGCTGGCATGCCCACAACTTACCAGGCCTTACTGTCAGCAGGAGAGATGACTGAGCCATTTTACATGACCGCTACATAAGCAAAACAGAGCAGTGTGTTACAGCCCCTCTAGCAGCAAAGAGGTTAATAGCCCAGTGTATTCCAAGATGGACAAAGCTACGAAGACTTCAGCCACCTGGGTTACAGAATCATCTTATGCTACTATATAAAATATTCTTAAAGCCGTGTGTTAAAAAAAAACACACCTTTAAACCACTACGCATAGCTAGCCCCCGTGGCAGTGAAGGGGTTAAATAGTTGTTTGGGTCCGACTGTATAAAATGCTAAATTGGGGGTAGCCAAATTCAGTCCCCAAGGGCCAACAACAGGTCAGGTTTTCAGGATATCCCTTCTTCAGCACAGGTGGCTCAATCAGTCCGCGCTTCAGCACACGTGGCTCAATCAGTCCTGTGCTTCCACGCAGGTGGCTCAATCAGTGGCTCAGTCTTCTGAGCCACTGATTGAGCCACCTGTGCTGACGCAGGGATATCCTGAAACCCTGACCTGTTGGTAGCTCTTGAGGACTAGAGTTGGCTGCCCCTGTGCTAAATATTGCAAAGTATAGACTTTCAAAACTAAAAAGGAAAGAGCTTAGAAATGATTCCACATCTGTTAGCAGGAGGGAGTTCTTCTTTGCGTCTTAGGCTCTGTTGTTACGTAGCCTTGAATGTGTCATTTCTTTCTATGCCACTATCTACAATATATTATTTCTTATTGTCAGAATAAGGTTGTCTGGAAGATTGATGGACATCCCTATATAACAAATTTACTGTTAAACAAAATAACGTTATGAATTTCCACCCATGAAAGAAAACATTACAAAATCAAATTATTTCAGAGCAGGTGGAGGAAGAATTACATCAATCTACAAGGTTTCTGAATGGTGCTATCACAATGGTATTATTTAATAATGTCCATCTAATAAGCAGGTTTTATTGTCATATGATTTTCTACCATTTTTTATTGTGAAGATTATTGTCACGGGAAACCAGGCAGTTTACACATTTTAACCAGGATCATTCATTGAGCAAAACAAGGTAATGAAATAAATTGTAATTAATTCGGCATAAATTCGCATACACACAATGAAACACAACATACAGACGAAAAACACACTTACTTAGGAAAACTAGACTCTTCTAGGTGCAGGGAACTCTAAATAACCACGACCGCACTCCCACGAACCGGTGCCCTAACAATGTCCCAGCAGGCACCAGCTCTCTCCCCACGTCCTTCCTCCGACACCGGGGCTGGATTAACCTCCTGCTTCCAAGTCATCATCCAGTAAAGTCTTTGACCAACCATCTGTCGGTAGTCCGTAGCATTCACACCAGGCAACAATCTTGTTTCTGTCCCATGACCAGTACCGACTCGATCGCTTATCCATCTTCGCCCGCAGGCGTGCCTTGTGAAACGTGTTTAAGTTACCGCTTGTTTTGGGAGCATGCAATCTTCGAGTTTCCCGCTATGTTATAAGACCCAGCAAGATTTTATAACATAGGCTCAATCGATCCCACCGCTGCCACCAGTTAATATAAGCCTGTCACGGGAGACCAGGTTTATCAAAACCTTTTTATACCGTGTTCATTGATTGAGCAAAGAAAGGAGGTAAAATGAATTATAATTTATTTCAGGAAAAGACATACACACAATGTAACACAATTTACAGGGTTTACACACTTACTAGGAACAGGGCTAACGAATAAATCTATCCATTCAACGAAATTCACAAAAATGACCTCTGTAGGAGCCCTTTCCAATGACTGGTAGGTACTCACGAAAGTCTTGGAACTGATTTCAGCATGCAATGCCAGACCCGACCGCTACGTTCTTCAGAAGTGGGACTTAGAAGAATTCTTGAGTCAAAATCTTTGAAGCCGGCTCGCGTCTATTCAGCACAGAGCATCTTTGAATTTGCTATGAATCTGATGGTTTGGCGCTTGGAATCTCCGCTTCTCATTGGCTGCAAGTTTTCTTATGGGTTTCAGGGTCCCATTCTCAAATCTCTACAGCTTATCAGAGCGTGGGAATTTCCCTGCCAGCCAATCACCGATTTGCCGGTAGTATAAAGCCGGGTGGGAACCTTTTCTTATTCTGCAAAGGGGCATGCGCCAACCTGGCACCTCTGCCTCTTTGCATACTGAGCCCACCCGCTGTCCAGGCTCCACAGAGTCTGGGATCAGCAAATGGTGGCCAGATAGCCTTGTGTTAGCCAAGGATGTGGGTACTCAAGCAGAACTGCAGTACCCCTCCTGGTCTAACACCTTGGCATCTCTGAGGCTTTCAAGTCAGGACTCCGCACAGACCTATAGGCACCAAGCTTGGTAGCCATGTGGTCTCTTGGAATCCATGACTTGGAAATCCCACAGTTCATTCACAGGTTATCAGTTCATATACCTATTAAATTAACTCTTTAAAAAAATATACTGTGTCCTGTCTTCTATGTGATAAAAATATATAAGTCCCTGTTCTGGTGTCAGGGATCGAGTGAGATTATATGTTGCCTACACTCACTAGCCTCATTTTTGGCACACTTTAGAAATAACTTATAAAAACTTTTTCACACAAGAAATCACTGTAAGCTTTATCACTTAACTGGAGTACCACCTGAACCCCTATACCAGGTTCAGGGTACCTGGGCATGTATCTGGGCAACTCTCCTTATACTGGGTGTACATTAACCCCTTCCTGCCTGTTTACCTTGTCTGGAAGATGCTGCAGAAGGAATCCTGCCGGTGAGTCGTAATAGCATTTTCAGAGTCAGAGTTTGCCCGGAGCAATGTGCTTAGCTGCATCCGAGAATCTCACTCGATTCCGGGATCCAACTCCTGGGGTGTCCCATAACTCTGGAACCCCGATACATAGACACATTCTGTAAAGACTTTCTCTGGCAAACCCACCTGAAACTTACCACCTAGAAATCTCCCGGTCTCAGCACCCCAGGAAAGGCAAAACATGAATACATCTTTAACGTCGAATAAGTTGCACACAGCCACAGTAATGCATTTAGGACATCTGGGTCAAGGAGCTGACACTCTAGGACCCCAACACATGGATCAGGGGTAACCAAGTTGGCTGAACCTTTATTATTGAGCCTTGTTAACCCCTTCACCATCACACTAACTACCCAGCCTGGGGTAACTACCCCCTTCACCCACCCCTTCTGAACCACAGGGATACTGTATTAAAAAGAATATGTCAGTGGGATAATGTCAGAGAAACCGATTCAAACCGGAGAGCAAAATACAGTCACTACGCACAAACAAACTTGAAAAACATCTCATTGTCACGAGTATATTCCATGGGGGAACAATGGGCGTTTGTTTAAAGAGGTGTGATTACTTTCCACTGCACACCAGCACTATGGGGCCTATGCAGTAAGTGTTCATTAAAAAAAAAACGACGGGCCATTTATATCGCCATTTTTTGGAGCGTTGTTATCACGGTATTCAGAAAGCGTTGATTACCTGTGATAGCAAAATTCCCAAAATGGGTGAGTTGACGCCGGCGATAGGATTGCCTCTCTGAAAAGGCCTAACCCGGCGATTCCTTTCTGCTGCAGAGAGATCTGCTCAGAGAGAGCCAACTCTCCCAGCGCAAATCTTGCCCGAAATTTATATTTTGTAATGTAACCCTTTTATCATACCCCCCATCCCTAAGTGAGATAGGGGGTACACTTCTTCTCGGCTACTTTCCTGGGGTCTTGGTGCTGTGACCTGCTGGCAACAGGAGGGCTGAGGGCTCCGCGGTGGTGTGGGGAGAACCAGCACAGGGAACAGGGGGGAACAGAGAAGGTGGACCTGTTCCGGTTTGGAAGGGGTGTTTCAGCGGGCACCACGAGGCAGAAAAAACGTAGCAACTGCTGGACTGTGCTGTGAAGTGTCCTTTATTAAAGCATGGTTAAAAAGAGGGGGGAAAAAGGATGCCCCTGCACCTCTAACGCGTTTCACCCAAGCATGGGCTTTTTCAAAGAGTAACATTACCCGTGTGCAGGCCTCTGATATACCGGATGTGAACCGGAAGTGACGTCACACAGCAAATGGGCTCTGAGTATGCTGCATGCTGTATGATAGACTGCCAGGCTCATGGCTTGAAGACACTCACACATAGCGCAAGTGCGCCACCTATGGTGCCTGTCTGCCAGTGAGCCTACACCACACACACAGCAGGCTGCATGATGGAATACTGAGTCATAGCTGAATGACATTCACCCGGCACCCATGGGCTTCAGTGACATGCGCAGTAGGGACTAAAAGGTTAAAAACAAAAGAAATGAAAACAAACATTTTAAGCAATCTACATTTAAACATCAAAAACAATATAATTCATATTATTAATCAAATATAAACCTTAATGAAATCTAAATAAATACAAAGATAAATTTCATAATGTATATGTCATAATAGAAAGCAACAAATGAAAAAAATAGATGAAAAAAATATAGTGATAATAATTAAAATAAAAACAAGTAATGGCAGGGGTAATGGAGATTTCCAATATCTAATTGATGTAAAACATACATTTAGTACATTTATATTGTTATTATTACAATTCATAATTAGAACAATTTGCTTGATCAGAGCATACTCAGTTGCACTTTAAAATTATAAAGTATATATAAATGCAATTGTATGGGATAGAATAACAAGACCAGCAAGACATTGCATAATTGAACATGCTATCAATATAGTTTACTGAACATACAAGTGTGAACTTTTCAGATCTCATGATTAATGATATATGTGTTAAAGGAATGGGAAAGGGAAGGGTAGGACAAGAATGGAGAAGGGAGGTGGAGAAGGAAAGGGAAGGGGTGTGGGGAGAGGGGGGGGGAGGGGTAGAAGGGGGAGAAAAAAGGGGGGGGGGAAGGAGGAAAAGAGGGGAAAAGGACCAGAAGATGAAATAAATATTGTCATATTTGTAACAATATATTGTAAACATATGGAATGGATTTAGTGGGCAAAAAATATATATATATGTGGTATTTTGCATTCCTCATTAAACATGATATAAAAGGACCAAATGGAAGATGTATCAACATTTTAAGTAAATGCTAGGTACCCAACATTACAAATAGATAAAATTATTCATTTTGTCGTTTATCATATTGATTGTGATTTTCCCCCCTCTTTTTCCCCCCTCTTTTTAACCATGCTTTAATAAAGGACACTTCACAGCACAGTCCAGCAGTTGCTACGTTTTTTCTGCCTCGTGGTGCCCGCTGAAACACCCCTTCCAAACCGGAACAGGTACACCTTCTCTGCATCCCTTGTCAGCCATGGAGCACACAGAACCGGCGTTCACACCGCATGTGAGTAAACCTGCTGCTTAAATGAGAGCCACCCCAGGCATACAAGATTATTCAATTCAGGGAAATTGCAGAGGTCAAGGGGGGGTCCAAACACTCCCTACTTACAACTCTGCACACCTCTGTTATACCTTGTGCCATCTAGGGGTTTAATGCATATAGCCTCAAGCATGCAATACCACACCAAGTGATCCGGTTTAAAACGCAGTTAAAAACATTTACTTTACAATTACTGTGGGTCACATATGCTCTGTAGCACTGGTTAATTGGGGCCACTTACCCCTTACAATTTTGTCCAACAGGGGGGAACAGATTACCTTGTTGTCTCTCTTGATGGTGCAGTGCCTCCAGCCAGCGAGGATCCCCTGTAGATCTTCAGGGGATGGACCCCCACTGACACTCCTTCATACCAGAGACAGGAATCCACACAGCAATGTCTTTTCATTATTTATTCAGCCATCAGCTCCAGCTCAGAGAATAGACAGAGAATAGACTGAGAACAACGTAATCGCCAAAGGGCTTAACTTTGCACCAACTACAAGGGCCAGTGGTTTCGACTTCTTTGTCGATGCTAACAGATATATTCGTCAACTAACTCTAAAGCAATTTTTCCTAAATAGGGACGCTCTACAGAGGGAAAGCCACATTTCAGGTATAGGACCAATACATTCAGCCACTAACAACTGTGTGGCAAGTATTCCTTTAGAGGATCCGACAGATAATGTAGATTTTATACATACAAACCTCAAGGAAAGGTCAACATTTTACCCAAGTGGAAATAAGGGGAACCACTTAGAAGTGTTTGGCCAATCCATTTTAAGAGCCTTGCAAGTAATACAGCAAAATTTAAAAATAATCTTACAAAATCAGAAAGATCAACCCTTGAACTGCTTACAAAGGATGACACTATAGTCATCAAGCAAGCATACAAGGGGGGAGGAATCGTTATAATGGACCGAACCCATTACATTATGGAAGCATATTATACAGTCACTGAAGTTCATTAACAATTTTATTAATACCAACTCCCAACTGCATTCGAAGTTTATTATTCGTATATTGTCATTTGGTCTTTGCTGATCTGCGCTCCCCTTGCTTCTCTATTTTCTCATTATTTATTCAGCCATCAGCTCCAGCTCAGAGAATAGACAGTCATATATTTCCATAACTGCATAGATGTCTCTTTAGAACAGATCCCTGTCTAATTAGTAGATTTCCCCTCCCTTCCCTATTCCAGCATGGGATAAGAAGGGAGAGACTTTCTTTGCCTGTCTGTCTTCTTCTTCTCCAGATCTCAACTTACTGACCAACTAACTGATAATTTAGGAGGCATGTCCCAATTTCAACATCTTTGGGGAGTGTCTCTAACTCTGACTCATTACAAGCCAGAGCCGGATACAGATTGTCCCACACACAGCAGGGTGTGTTCCAACCAATATTCACCCCTTAGATTTACATCCTCAGAGTTGCCAGGCCTGCCCTTGAATACTGACACATTATTCAAGGCTGGAATACACACACAGGCCTAATAATGGATTTAACCTTTCCCCTGCCTGCACTAACAGGGCTGACAGAGGAATGGCCCAGAAACAGAAGTAACTGCCGGGAGGCTATGTTAGAGTAATATACATTTTATTACTAGTGTAGATGGGCAGGGGGTCTCCGGAGCAGAACCGTGTTGGTTTAAGGTCCGGGCACCACCCCGCTTCCTGAGATACAGGCCCAGTCATGGGGTGCCGGTATCGCCTATGCATTGGATTCCCGAGTCACATGATCGGGACATTTAAATGCATAAGAGATACCGGCATCCCATAATAGGGCCTGTATCTCTGGAAGCAGGGGGTCCCCGGACCTCAAATTAATATGGTTATGCTCCGGACATCTGCTCATCTACATTAGTAATAAAAATTAAATGTAAAAATATTTAGTAAGCATCAATACACAACCCACCCCCTGTGCCCCCCCATAAAACCATGATTTATTATTTTACACACACGATTAATACCCCAGGCCGGTGGGGGTGGCCGGATTTTCCTGATGGGTGTCCGCAGGATTCACAGTGCACCTGGGGGATACCCACTGGTGTCTGGGGGCCTCCGGGTGGTCCCTGCCAGGCTCCGTTGCCTCCAGGGGGTCCCCGCAGGTCCCTGTGGGCCCCAATGTGGTCAATGTATGTCACCGTGGGTGTCTGGGGGTCCCTGGGTCATCCCCACGTGTGTCCGGGGGCCCTCGAGTGGTTCCCACGGGTGTCTGGAAGGCCCTCGGGTGGTTCCCGTGGCCCCGCTGGCCTGCGGTACCAATCCTGTCTTTAAAAAAATAAAACATGGCCTACATTTAAATCAATAAACTCCCCCCCCCCCTCTCCACCAAATACATACAGTACAGTAATGGGCAAAATAACTATTATTAATTACCCGTTGTATTATGAATGGTGTCCTCATCAGCTTACTGCAGGTCCCTGTCTTCCATTGCCAGAAAAATACATAGCAAAATACAATCTAATGGGCCCAAGCCCCTTAATCAACAAGAGACAGGGGGTGCCCAATGGCATGAATACTTTTCATCATATATGTTTTGTCAATGGAATGTAGCATTGAGCACCCCCTGTCTCTTGTTGAATGCAATTGCCACGCTCAGTAGCTCTCTGGTTGACATAAATATATATTCATGATGTGGTGGGTGCGGGAGTTTGAGCTAGCTGGGAATGTGTGTTAATCTATGTCTGACTGGTAGCAGTCAATTGGAGGCTGTGGCACCTCCCCCCAGAGCTCACTCCTCCTCCTTCACCTTTTTAACTTGGGAGGTCATTTCATTTGCTGCAGGAACAGGACCTATAATGGTTCTTCCCCTCTTACAGAGGTAAAAGGAAGGGTTCACAGTGTAGTGTAGGACCTGCATTATTTTGGTTATACCTTGACGTTGGTATGCTGGCTTATGACGCTTTGGCCAAAGGGTTAACCAAATAACCAAGTATTTAATATTATTATTATTTTTGAAGTATTTTACTTTATACTTTTCATCATATATGTTTTGTCAATGGGATGTAGCATTGGGCACCCCCTGTCTCTTGTTGTATACCATTACCACGCTCAGTAGCTCTCTGGTTGACATAAATATACATTCATCATGTGGTGGGTGTGGGAGTTTGAGCTAGCTTGGAATCTGTGTTAATCCAAGCCCCTTAATCACCTTAGTGGTTAATAACCACTATAGTAATTAAGGGGTTAACCTACCCTTCCCCGCTACTCACCCGGGAGGCCTAACCACCCACCCCGGACCCACTATACCCACCCTGTACCCATTGTGTTATAGTGGTACATCATACCCATATAATAATTTGGGCATGATAAGCCACTAGGGCACTCAATGGGCACCCTAATTACAATACATTAATGCAAAAAAGACACAATAACAAAACATTTCAAAACACCCCAATTCAAAATATAAAATAAAAGCACTAGCCAACAAATGCGATTAATACAATCACTAACAAGCAGAACAATGAATTCATTCAACCATTACACAGCAAAGCAATTAATTAATTAGTTATATTACTTATACCTGTTGGGAAAGACACTAAACCCCTATACTGAGTTCTGGGGGTTTGGGCATATACCGAGGAACCCTGGAATGTGATTTCCCCTGCCCAGTCTTACTCTTTTGGTCTGTGCTGAAGCAGGGAGATCTGGCAATGAGCTGCAAACTGCTTCCTAGGGAGGATTTTGTCCAATGGTCAGTGTCTTCGTGTCCCCAGGAATCTGGTAGGATTCCTGAGTACAGGTTTCGAGGTAACCAGCAATTCTGGCCCCCTTCTACCCAAACACACCTTGACAACACTATACCGTAAAATCATCCTTGAAACTCATGCCCTGAGTATCTCCGCTGGTTGGCACTCCTGGAACAGTAAAATACATACATATATCTTTATTGAAACACAGTGCACATGCAGAACTGACACTTCAAACTCCCCAATATGGCTCAGGGGCACACAACCAGGCAAAATAATACCCTTATTATTGGCCTGGGTACCCCCTCACTGTCACAATGTGGCCCTCATTTTAGAGGAAGTGCCAATACATGTGAAAGCTGAAAAAAGACACGTGTCTCTTGAACAGCCAACTCAACATCAACCTCAACCACAACTGGCAATGTCATGTGATGCAATGCAACTACAGTACATGCTGCACAGATAAGCATGATATGCACAAGGACATCAGTCAACTAAATGAAACCATGTGTGCTCACACGGGTGTCACAAAAGGAAGTACTTACATACAAAACAGCTGCTTCCAATTACAAAAGTAAAACTGAAAAGAAGAAACAACTTCAAGCTCCAATACACAACTTCAAGCTCCCCAAGAACACAAAAAAAATGTCTGCAACAGATGAACACATCACAGAATAAAATTGGTACCACTTTGCAGCATCTCTCCCTGCAAGTTATAAATTGTACTGACCATGTGCCTGGTCTCATCAATTGGACCATAGCTGTTTGGAGGCCACATATGCCACCTACCCTGACAACAGTGACAGCAGAAACCACCATTGACACAACACCAGCAACAAGTTGTTCAACTACCTGCTGCCCTCACCACCTCGCTGAGATGTGCGTACCCGAGAAGGGTTACAATAGAGCAATCGCAAAACAAAGGGGGACGCCATCCCTGATAAGAGAGGGTAATATACATTTTTTGTTATAATGTGCCAGGGTCAAAATGTGTTATGTTAATATCAAAACAGTGTTGCACAATTATATATATGTATTTATGTACAGTATGTATACAATAACCAATAACACCACCCCACAGTGGGCCTAACCACCCTCCCTGGAACAACTACTCCATGATCCCCTGATGAAATCACTTAATGTGAAGAAACGCATAGGGTGAGCATTGTGCTGCTAGTAAGAGCGCATCACACCATACCACTCGGTATACTGGACTCTAAGTTTCTGACAGCTGCCTCTGTAGAGCTCCCCATCATATCCAGCCCAGCCCGGAACTAATGAACAAAAGGATTGTTCTGGAGGATGCTAACAGTGGCTGTGCTGCTCCCTGAGTTCCTGCTGGACGGAGGCTAAGAGGGGTTTGATCGGATGTCACCAAGAGGCGTGTGAGCAGAGGAGCAGAGTTCCAGTACTGGTGCATGAGTATTATCTCATAAAACGCTCTTATTTCATTGTTGTTTGTGAGTTTTATACTATTGGATTTTTGGGGGGATTATTAAATGTTATTTTATACATATTGCATTAGGATCGGGCGCTTTCTTTTTTTTTTTCCGTTTTTCTATATATATTTATATGTATATGTATGTATGTATGTATGTATGTATGTATGTATGTATGTATGTACAGTATGTATGTATGTATACAATAACCAATAACACCTCCCCACAGTGGGCCTAACCACCCTCCCTGGAACAACTACCCCCATCACCTCCCTTCCCTACGTCCACCCTCTAGAAATATGGGATAGAATATATATATATTTAATATATTATATTTAATTTATATATAAATATATATATATTCTATCCCATATTTCTAGAGGGTGGACGTAGGGAAGGGAGGTGATGGGGGTAGTTGTTCCAGGGAGGGTGGTTAGGTCCACTGTGGGGTGGTGTTATTGGTTAACCCCTTGATTACCTTAGCCGTTAGTAAAGCTAACTTACTAGCCACTAAGGTAGCCACGGGGGTAGGTAGTGTTGTTTTATGTTGATATTAACCCCTTTGAAGCCTTTTGTGGTCAGCTAGTCATGGAAACCCACAACAAGTTGACTAGTTGGGCTAGAAAGGGTTTAATATTGAATGTATTGTATTTTAAGTTATATTTTATCACCTAGTTCAGACTGGTTTAACGTATATTGTCTATGTATATAATGGCCTGGAGCAGGTGATAAAATAGGTTGGTTATTTCTGAAATTACTCCCTGCAACAGGGACTTAACCCTGTTTTAAATTAACCTTCTACTGTATATATGCCTATAGTGGTCTGAGGAATCAAGCAGGGAGCTGGTTAATTGCAGTTAAAAAATTAACCAGTCAGCTAGAAAAAGCCTCCTGGTGGGAACTGACAGACTCTTGAGCCCACAGGAGGACAGTGTGCTGCTAACAAGACACCAGGCACCGGACCTCTCTTCCAGGGGGCAGTAAACCCGGGAAACTACCAGAGGCTGGCCCCTCCACGGACACCAATCCAGACCCAGAGACTGACATGAAGGGCCACATACTTTGAAGTACCTCTTTAGACTTTGGGGTGATAGGTTGGTAAGGGGCGTGTCCCCCCAGCTCTGCAGATAGTTACTGGGGAAGTGAGTTAGCCGTTACATAGGGATAGGCTGTTTAATTGTTTATTTTTGTATTTCCTGCATTGTTTAAAGTGAAAGGCTGAATAAAGCCATGGTATAATTTCCCCCAAATCTGTCTCCCTGTGTGTACTTCCACATGTCTCTTACACTCCCATTCCGATGAATATCAGAACGTGATGTATAGCATGATAATATCCCAAAATTAGGTATTGGGACTATTTTTTAATTGATGCAATATTTTTAATAAATCCGATAAAAATTGTGTTATTTTTGGCAGAGTAATGTTGATGTATTGCACGATAAAAATAACAGCTTCTTTTACTGTAATATCGCATTTTTTGCTTATCGCAGCTTGATCTCTCCAGGCCTTAGGCTCTTATTCACTGAAGTATGATAGCGCCAATCCGTCTCTGAAAGCCCCAATAGGGCTTTCTGTGTGGTAGCATCAGATCAACGCTATTGCACTATATAGAGTAAGACCCTAAGTATAGTCAATTTCATGTCGCTCATTACACTGAATCCTTCTACTGAATGCATTTTAATCACTGTTTAGTGTTACAAAGAGCTGTAGCTGGTTTGAGAGACATGTGGAGGATATGCAAACACAAAATGGGTTTCTTACCTCTGCACCTTGTACAATGGAAAGTTTCTTTCGCTTTTACCCATCATAGACTTGCTGTGCCTGGTATTAAAACTGGCTGTTTGTTCAAGCTTGGTTGTTCTTTTCCACGGTAGTAAGTGCAAAATCTCAAGTGCTGCTTTTCACACAGAGCAATTTACTCCACAGTCTCTGTGCAACAAAGTGATTAAAATTGTCCTATGACATATACGATCCAACACGTATAATTCCTATCCATATATCACAATAAAAGTATATGGCAAGGAAACTGTATGAGTGAATTAGCAAATAAGTAAGAATATACAATTGTTTATACAGTGCATTAAACCAAATAGAGTAACTCAACCCTAAATTATCGCATTCAAATTTTCATATAAATACATAGAAAGTGCAACTAACGTTAATATCATGATAATAGTCTTCATTAGGCAAATTGTAATATAACCATGAACATATCTAAATACATTCGTCAGTGTAATAATTAATCAGATAAATATTTAAAAAAATGTGTGGAGAACATTACAAATTATTTACCCTATTAATATAGATACATTAATATTTGAAATATCTTAAAAAAATATGTTATCCATGTATCTAAAAACACGCATTTTCAGAAATTGTTTATGGAATCTTCTCCTCTATTTGATGGTTAATATGTGAGAAACGTGTTCATCCAGGCTGTTACATCTGAGATAATTTTCTGAAGACTATAGGGAAAAAAATTTGATACCTCCCAGTAACATCTCAACGCCTCTGGTAACACTTCCTAGTAACACTATCTGGTAATAACTCCAGTAACCCTTCCCAGTAACACCTCCAGCAACACTTCCCATTAACACCTCCGGTAACACTTCCCTGTAACAACTCCGGTAACACTTCCTGATAATATATCCAGTAGCACTTCCCGGTAACACCTCCGGTAACACTTCCCATTAACACCTCCGGTAACACTTCCCTGTAACAACTCCGGTAACACATCCCGATTATATATCCAGTAGCGCTTCCCAGTAACACCTCCGGTAACACTTCCCATTAACACCTCCGGTAACACTTCCCTGTAACAACTCCGGTAACACTTCCCGATAATATATCCAGTAGCACTTCCCGGTAACACCTTCGGTAGCACTTCCCGGTAACACCTCCGGTAACACTTCCCATTAACACCTCCGGTAACACTTCCCGGTAACACTTCTCAGTAACATCTCTGGTAACACTTCCCGGTAACACCTCCGGTAGCACTTCCCGATAACACCTCCGGTAACACTTCCCATTAGCACCTCCGGTAAAACTTCCCGGTAACACTTCCCAGTAACATCTCTGGTAACACTTCCCGGTAATTCCTCTGTTAAAATCACCTGATAACACCTCCCTGCAACAGGGTACATTCCCTGTTGAAGTATTTTTACATGAAGACTTGTGTGGACAGCTTGTGTCCAGCACTAAGAAGGTTAATTAAGAGGAGACTGTCCTAATTAACCTGCTCAGCTGGCTCGTTAGCGCCTTTAAAAAGACTGAAGCATTGACTGCAGCAAATATCTCTAGCACAGAAACAGAGAGCCTGTGCTGCCAGAGAGATCCCAGGGGAAGAGAGACTGTTCTAGGCAACACCGGTCTCTGGAACACACCAGAGGGAACCCCCACAGACCCTGGACTGATGTTGAGAGCACTCTGCCTACAAGTACCTCTCTTATGGACTTGAGTCAAAAGGTTGGTAAGAGGCCTAGACTTCCAGCCCTCAGATAGGGACTGCAGAATATTAGTCAGCCCCCTACATGGGGTTAAACCGGGTTATTATTTTCTAGTCTAACGTTGTTTGCTGATATGAAGCGGTTTCTGTTTGTTTAAAGCTGCTGGCTAATAAAGCCTAGATTTACTTTCCCCCTAAAAACGTCTCCCTCTGCAAATATCTCCTAAACTCCCATTAACACATCCCTAGCTCATTCTATCGCTGGAAACAACCTGTGCCAAAATGCAAGCTGCTGTGATCTGGGCAAACTAGTTTGGCACATTGATTTGCAAAGATGGGTGAATTTTTTTGGCGAATTTGGATCGGCAGTGGATTGGTCGGATCCTTTGGTGCATGGATTTCAGCGGATCAATCTCAAAAAGGATGATTCATATTTTGCAGATTTTTTATTATTACCAATACACTCCATGGATTCAATTTGGGATTCAGAGATCCATTGGCAGATTCTAAAGAATCCACCAACGGATTGCTGAATCCGCAGATTGGATTCTACAACTCCGCCCATGGGTTGTATCCAATAACGTTTTTTTATTAATCCGCACGTCTTAAAATTGACCAAATCCATTTGCGGATTTTAAACCGTGAAACGGATTTTGGGTTGAAAATACGAGAAAAACGGGGAAACGGAGTGGGGCGGATTCGCCCATCTCTAATTCTGATAACTGGTGAGTGCCCTTTTTTTTTCAACTTCAACTTTATTGAGTTTTTGTTGACAAAACATGGAGCCATTTCCCATCCTAATATCTGTGACACTGTCCCCATGCCTATGCAACCTTCCATGACAGAAAACAAATAACAAACATGGGGAGGGGGAGACAAGGGAAGGAAGGGAGGGTAGGGGTGTCTGGTCGTTGAGTGCCTTTTTATGCTAAGATGCTCATGATGTTCCTGTATTTACAGTAGTTTTTATGTTGTACCAAATAAAACAATAATACACAAAAAATAAATCTGTGTTACAAAGTTGTATTCTGTGTCTTTATTTATTTATTTATAAAATATTATACCAGGAAGTAATACATTGAGAGTTACCTCTCGTTTTCAAGTATGTCCTGGGCACAGAGTTAAGACAAATAATACATGGTTACAAATACAGTTACATAAATGAACAGGGTATACATTATATACAAGACATTGCATGCACAGTTAAAGAAAATATATGTTATGGGCGAATGAAACAGTTACAGACCAGATTAAAATGTGAGACAGCCTTAGATTTGAAAGAACTTAAACTGGTGGTGGATGTGAGAGTCTCTGGTAGGTTGTTCCAGTTTTGGGGTGCACGGTAAGAGAAGGAGGAAAGGCCGGATACTTTGTTGAGCCTTGGGACCATGAACAGTCTTTTGGAGTCTGATCTCAGGTGATAAGTGCTGCATGTGGTAGGGGTGAGGAGTTTGTTCAGATAGCTCGGTAGCTTGCCCATAAAGAATTTAAAGGCAAGACAGGAAAGGTGAACTTTGCGCCTAGACTCTAGTGATGACCAATCTAGTTCTTTGAGCATTTCGCAGTGATGTGTGTTGTAGTTGCATTGGAGAACAAAACGACAAATTGAATTGTAGAGGGTGTCAAGTTTGCTAAGTTGGGTTTGAGGTGCCGTGCCATATACTATGTCTCCATAGTCAATAATTGGCATTAGCATATGCTGTGCGAAACGCTTTCTGACCAGGAGACTTAGGGAGGATTTGTTCCTGTAAAGTACCCCTAGTTTGGCATAGGTCTTGGTTGTCAGGGTATCAATGTGCATTCCGAATGTTAAGTGGTAGTCCAACCACATGCCCAGGTATTTAAAACTAGTAACAGGAGTTAGGGTGCTGTTAGTGTTGGTTCTAATCTGGAGCTCAGTCGCTGGAAGCTTTAAAAATTTAGTCTTGGTCCCAAATACCATTGTTACAGTCTTGTCAGTGTTTAAAAAAAGTTTGTTTTGGGAAATCCAGTTTTCGAGTCTCAAAAAGTCAGACTGAAGTATGTGTTGAAGGTCAGAGAGGCTATGGCTGTATGCATATAGGATTGTGTCATCTGCATACATGTGTATTGAGGCTTCCTTACGAGCTGTGGGAAGATCATTAATGAACACTGAGAAGAGTAGTTGCCCCAGAACAGAGCCTTGCGGGAGGACACCACAGGTGATATCCAGGGGGTTGGAGTTAGAGCCTGAGATGGACACATGTTGGGATAGGTGGGACTGAAACCAGTTTAAAGCATGCTTCCCTATTCCAGAGCTCTGGAGTTTGTTAAGCAGGATAGCATGATCAACTGTATCAAAAGCCTTTGCAAAATCTAGGAATACTGCACCAGTGAGTTGTCCCTGTTCCATTCCACACTGGATTTCATTGCAAACTTTTAGCAGGGTAGTTACGGTGGAGTGTTTGGGAGTGTTTGGGAGGAAAGCCAGATTGGAATTGGCTAGGGAAATTTGTCTTGGTGTAGTAGTCGCTTAATTGGGAGTGGACACATTTTTCCATGACTTTGGATAGAATTGGGAGAAGTGAGATTGGTCTGTAGTTTGAGACAGTGTTTTTGTCCCCACTTTTGAAGATTGGGGAAACTCTGGCAGTTTTCCAGGTCTTAGGGATTTGGCCTGCAGACAGGATAGAGTTGACTATGGAAGCAATTGGTTTGGCAATCGCTGGGGCACCAAGTCGTAGGAACCTAGATTGTAATAAGTAAGGTCCGCATTGGCTGCTTAGTTTTAGTTTGAGGAGCGCTTGTGTAATCTCCTCTTCAGATACTGGGCCAAATTGAAAATTGTGGGCAGTGTTGGGAAGGGGTGGGGCTATGTGGGCACTCCCAGGATGAGATTCAGGTTTGTGGTTTGGGCTGCGTTTCGCTAATAAGTTAGTGGCACACCCCACAAAGTAATCATTGAATGCATTTGCAATGTCAGTGGGGTTTGTCAGAGTAATATCCCCCTTAGTGATATTACTTGGTTGTTGATGGTTAGGAGGCTGGAATATATTGTTGATAACCTTCCAGAAGTTAGCTGGGTTTGATGTATTTTGGTGGAGATTGTCAGAGTAATATTGTGCTTTTGCGTGCCTTGTTTGCCTTGTGCACATGTTCCGCAGGCATCTGTAGTGATTGAGATCCTTGGTAGTGCCAGTTACTTTGTAGCTTTTCCACAAGGTATCCCTGAGCTGGTAGAGTGCAATAAGGTCAGTTGTAAGCCATGGAAGATGGGCCCCCGTACCCTTATTTTGCGTAGTGGAGCATGGGTATCACAGAGTTTTAAGAACTCGGATTGGAAATAGTCGAGCGCAGAATCAGGGTCGGGAATTAAATCGATTCTGTGCCATGGGCAGTTGGTAAGGTCATACAGAAACTGTTGTGGGTTAAAGTTTTTAAATGTTCTAGTGAGGAGAACTTTAGGGCTTGAATGGGGCATTTTAATTTTCCTTACACAGTACACTATTGCATGGTCACTGAAAATGTCAGGAAGGATGCCAGAGGATTGGATTCTGCTGGGGTTTGAGGAGAGAATCCAGTCTAGCAAGGAATGGTTATGCGATTTCAGGTTTGTCCGTGTGGGTTGGGAAATGAGTTGTGTTAGGTTAAGTGACTTGAGTTGTCTGGATTTTATGGTTTTTAGGGTCAAGCCAATTGAAGTTGAAATCCCCAAGAACTAGCAGCTCACTCTTCTCGTTCAGAGAGGAAATGGAGCCAAGAAACTGGGTGATATCAGCCAGGGATTGTAGAGGGGCTTTAGGGAGTCGGTAGATGCCAGCGAGCAAGATGGGCTTAGAAAAGGGGAGGCAGATTTTGCCAACTAGAGTTTCAAAAGAGCGTGGGCTTGGGGGGCAATTTAACAGTGTAAATTGTAATGTGTCTGCAATATAAAATAACACCCCTCCTCCTCTTTTTGACCTATCTCTCCTAAAAATGGAGTATCCCTGAATGGCGATATTTGCATCAGGGGTTTTATGTGTTAGCCATGTTTCTGTAAGAACGATGGATTTGGGTTTATGCATAAGGCACCAGTCCCTTAGTTCGTCCAGTTTGGGCAGCAGGCTCCGAATATTTATATGGGCGACAGATAGCCCTTTTTGGAATTTAAAGGTGGAATTCTCAGGGACATGGGACAGATTTGAAATGGGAGGACCTGGGTTAGGTTCAATATCACCTGCTAAAGAGAGTAATAGTATGAGCAGAAATTTGGGTAGTTGTTTGCAAGTTGTAAATTTGTGGTGTTTGCCATTTGAGTGAGCAGTGGTTGGTGTGCTGGTTTTTGGAGTTCTCCACCAACATTCCATAGATAGTGAAAGGCTTTTGAGTAGTCCAGGGTGTATGGTGCTGTTGGGTGTGGGCCAGGATGGAGGATTTTGTAGTGTATAGAGGGAGTAACATCTCCATGAAGCCAGGAGAAAGAAAAATGTTAAAATACATAGCAGGTTCATGATGCCAGAGGTAGGCAGTGCTGCATGGAGCTGTTGTGAGTGTGTGCAGACTAAACAGCAGGGGTGTGCCTGTTCCTTGTCAAATGTTTTGCTGCATTGCAATTCTAGAGTCAGTTCAGGGTTTCAGTGGGCTGAGTTGGTGTGGGAGTTATTTTTGTGCAGTCAGTTTTGGGAGAGGCTGCAGTGAAATAAGTTGTAAAGGGGTGTGGGGTTAAAATATGCAGATTAACAAGCATGGGATCAAAGAGGGGTCATATAAGCTCACTGTTTGTTGCCTTGAGAAAGAGTTTGCAGAAAGGATGCAGCCCCCAGTCAAACTATAGTCTAACTATTATTGTCACTTAAAATTATCACTTTAAATGCATCACTCTTAAGATGCCAATGCTACCTTGCCAATGCAAGGGGGATATGTGTTTTTATACATCTAAAGCAGTCACATGACCCTCCCCCTCACCAATAAATCAGCTTGTTCCAGTTGGTCAATTAACAGCACAGAGTTAAGAGGAGGGGGGAAAAAAACACCTTATGATATTCAAACATACCAAACTTATCAATGCTTAAGGCCGCTGAGTAAATCTTTTAAACATGACTTGCACATCAGGAACATACCAAACTTATCAATGCTTAAGGCCGCTGAGTAAATCTTTTAAACAGGACTTGCACAT